>JAAGKR010005277.1:5324-22824 GCA_011419295.1 Clarias macrocephalus | reverse complement strand
TGGAGATGGCATCATCCTTTGAACGGTTTGAACAATAAGCGAACTGCAGGGGTTCCATTGAAGGAGGCAGCAGGGTCTTGATATGTCTCATGATGAGCCGCTCGAAGCACTTCATGATGATGGGTGTGAGTGCAACAGGGCGGTAGTCATTGAGACAGGACACAGAAGACTTCTTCGGCACGGGGAAGATGGTGGTAACCTTGAAACATATGGGAACGACGGCGCTGCTCAGAGAGATGTTGAAGATGTCGGTGAGAACATCTGCCAGCTGTTCTGCACATTCTCTGAGCACTCTGCCTGGGATTGTGGGGCTTAGCCATGTGTCACATGGTTCCCCCTTTGTGCATACATTAGCCTGATGTTTCGGCTGTCACGTGGGGCCCACCAAGTGCATGATTAGTAGACCATTACTCAGCCTGTTGAATGATGCTTGCTCTATTTAAACCTCAGACATTTATATTGGTGTGCTCTTTATTGTTAAAGTGAGCCAAAGGCTGCCTTCCAGGAAAATAATCTCATACCAACTGTGAAGCATGGAGGTGGAAGTGTAATGGTTTGGGGCTGCTTTGCTGCAGCAGGACCTGGCCAGTTCACCATCATAGAATCCACCATGAATTCTACTGTGTATCAGTGGGTGCTTGAGGAACATGTGAGACCATCTATCAGAAAATTAAAGCTGAAGCGGAACTGGCCCATGCAACATGACAATGACCCAAAACATATCAGTATATCAACCAAGGACTGGTTGAAAATGAAGAAACTGCAGAGGCCTGGAAAGCTCTAGTCAAAGCCCAGATCTCAATTCCACCGAGTTTGTGACAAATAAAATTTGAATTTCAGATGCTGTAGGGTGACTTGAAAGGGTGACAGCAAACATCTCACAGCTGAAAGAATTCTGCATTGAGGAGTGAGGAAAATTTTCTTTAGACTGGTAGGTGGCTATAAGAAGCATCTCACTGCTGTTATTTCAGCTAAAGGGGGTAACACTAGCTATTAAGGGGTAGGGTGTCCTAACTTTTTCCTCAGTTAGAATATGCATTTTTGGAATTAAATTTACAGAAGATTTTTAAAAGTCTTTTCTTCAGTTTGAATTGTTTAATTATATTACTTCTCAGTATTGTTTGCATTGAGATTAAATATCCATATATCAAAAATGCACACTTTAAATATTGTTTAAAATAGTGTCTATGCCATATGCCTCTTGTTCATTGAAAGGCATGTGCTCTGGATGTCAAACCCCTGGACTGATCTCTATGATTTTCGTTTTCTCCCCCTGTATCCTGTGTTTACATGTCTATTCAAGCACATGGCATTTGTTTTGATCCTTCGCCATTTGCCCATGTCTCTGTGACATCACTACCACCCCCCCACTTCCTCTTTATTATTCTGATGATTAAATCAAGATGATTTCACTCACCTGTTCCCCCTTTTTTTGTTGTAATCATTCATCCTATTTATTCCCTTGTGTCTGTTATCCAGTGTTAGATCGTTGTCCCATGTCGCCAGCCACATGCCTGTTTTCGTGTCCTGTCTAGTCCGGTAGATGAAGTTTCTTATTTTGGCTCCAAGCCAGTATCCTTCTGTTTGTTTTTTCACCTTCTCCCCCTCTCTCTGTGTTTTTGTCCTTTTTCATCCAGGCCGGGTCCTGTTTCTTCTTAGTTTGCTCTGCTTTGCAGTTTCCCGTCCCAAGGCTGGCTTGCTCCCGCTCTTCTTCGCGGCCGTGCAGTTCTGGCCGTCGAAGGAACTACAGCCACATCTCCTAGTCTAGGCCTTTTTCCTCTCAGGAGTGGTTTTTGTTTTTTGGGTTTTAGTCAAGGCCTTTTTCCTCTTCTGAGTGATTTTTGTTTTATGGGACTCCTGTGTTTTGCTTAAAGAGAACAGCTCAGTTTGTTTCTGTTTTTGTTTAGCTTTTTTTCTTTTTGTGTGTATAGCAGTTTTACTCTGGTTGTGCAGTTTTTTTTTCTCTCTCTATTAACGAAGCAATGTGGACAAGAATGATCTTGATATCTCTTTTTTATTCTGCAGAAACACAGAGCACATGTAAAATAACGCACATCACAACCATCTCTCTCTACAATTGTACTTGCATTAGCAGAGCGAGAGACAACACGCCCAGCCTCTCTGGCGGCAAAAGTAAATCTAACAATATACATAAAGTAATCAGGTTACAATTATTAACTTGGCTACATACTCCCAACTGAACTTCACAAAATGTGTTCATAAAGGTATCTATTATAATCCTTACAGAGCTCAACTGTCAATTAATACACAAGTCACAGCAGCACATGCCTCCCAACTCAACAGAGAAAGTGATCCAAATGGGTTGATCAGGCCTTTTAAGATCCACTTGCTAATAAAGTACCTTAAATACCATTATATAAAGGACTTTGGACCTCAGACAGTAATTCGTAAACTAATCTCATGCACTTCGAAAAGATAGGCCAAAATATATAATTGCACAAAGAGACTCACTCATATGACTTCAACCAACTTATGACAACAGGGATTTTGCAAACTCACTGACAGAACTTGTTGTCTTTACGCTTTGTTCTGAATCAACTGAATCAAATGATACTTTGTCACAATCTATCTCTGCATTACTTGAACTGATGGAAACATTATCTCAAGAGGCGGATACATTCTGTACTGCAGTAAAATCAGCTTTTGAGGAATCTGGGTTCCCTGCCATTGAGACAACACTCTCTGACTCAGAAGGAACACTATTTGAGACATCACCTGGAGTGGTCTCTGCGACCCAACTAGCAGTATGATCTCCACTGCTGCATAAGGGTAGGGGTACTACAGTATTGCTCAATGCTGCTTCACTGCAGGTGCCATCTGGATCACTGTCATCTCTCAATGAGGGCTGTAGTTCTCCAACCTCAATCGCCAAGAAATTAGCTTGAAGAAGCAAGTTCCTGTGGACAATTTTTTGTTGTCCAGTATTTGCATTGCGGATGCGGTAAATGTGACATTGAGGATTTAGATTGACAAAAATGTAGAATGTAGACTCCCATTTGTCTGCAAGCTTTCACCGGCCACGTTCTCCTTTATTTGCCAGCAAAACCTGGTCACCAATTTCAATTTTACATCCCCTTGTTTTCTTGTTGTACAGTTCAGCTTGCCGTTTTTGGCTGGCTTCGGCATTCTTTTGAGCAAGAGACGAAGCTTCCTTCAAGTCATCCCTCACCCGTCTAACATACACATCATAATCAGCAATGATGCAATCCCTTTCTACACTACTGAACATGACATCCACAGGAAGCTTGGGAATTCTGCCATACATTAGATAGAACTGTGCGTAGCCAGTTGACTCATTTGATTGGATGTTATGCCGTTGGATCCTTTCTGGAAAGCCAAAGATAAAGAAGAACTTGTCCCAGAGCATCTTTGCTACTTGCTTTGCAGACTGGTTTTTACATGGGAAAGCACAAGCCAACTTAGTAAAATGGTCAGTTATGACCAGGATGTCTACATTACGACCACTGCAATTCTCTGCAGACCAGAAATCTATGCAGAACAATTCCAAGGGGCATGATGTTTTAATGCTCTCCAGGGGAGCTCTAGCTTCCGGCTCAGGTGTCTTGCTCACTACACATCGCTTACAACAATTAATATGCTCTCGCACATCCCGCTCTAAACTGACCTAGAATAACCTTTGTCTCACAGGGGACAAAGTTCTTCCCTGACCTTGATGCCCAGCGTCATCATGAATTCCCTGAAGAACCTGTCTTACAAGGGAAGCTGTAACAACATACTGCCATCTCCTCTTACCCATCAAGACATCCTTGGACACTCTGTACAATACTCCATCGAGCATCTTAAGCTTCTCCTACTGTTTCAGGGTTTTGAGCACATTAAACGTTTCTTTTGCTCTTTGCACGTCTGGATGGCTTCTTTCCTCTTCTCATGTAGAATAGGACTCTTGACAGGACCCTATCACCTTGCTGCTTCTCTTGCAATTCACTCAGCAAGAACACTGGAAGTGGACCAAAACCTGGAGACAACAAATGATGGGTATTCTGAGTGAGCCACTTGACAGCTCTATCGCTTGCGCCTACCTCCCACTGTGTGTGAACATCAAGGATAGCTGACACTTCAGCACAAGTGAGCGAACAGTACTCTGACGCTGTAGAGAATCAATGTCCAACACGACATGTGTTTGCACTTGCCCTAAAAGCATCCTGAATGGTGTCCTCATGAATATTTTTGGACTCTCTTAACAAGGAAACATATGGCTCTGACATCAGCCTCTGGCCAACACTTTGATGGACAAAAGGTAGTCTGCTTAGTGCGTCAGCGACAACATTTTTGCTGCCAGGTATATACTGAATGAATACCAAAATTATATGCGGCCATCTTAGACACCCACCTCTGCTCACATGTGTCCAGTTTGGGTTTTGTCAGAATGTATGTTAATGGATTATTATCTGTCCAGACAGTGAAGTTGTGGCCTTTCAGCCAATGACTAAATTTGACTGACCACTTCAATGCCAGAAATTCCGGACGATGGGCAGGGTACTTGGTCTGTGCACGACTGAGGGCTTTGTTAGCAAAGGCAATGGGATAAGCTTTTGTTTCACCATCCGGTACTTGTGAGAGTACGGCCCCTAAACCATCTAAAGATGCATCTGTGGACAGGATGAATGGCCTGCTGAAATCAGGGTGAGCCAGTACGACAGACTCTAACAGGACTGACTTCAGTTTCTGGAAAGCTTCACTATATTCTTGCTTCCAGTCACCAGGGTTTAGCTTTTTTTCCTTCTGCGAGGGTGTTGCTCAATCCGCCATCATAAGGTCTCCTTCAGACACAGCTGATCTGGCACTAACCTTATCTGGATCCGTCGCCACTCCAGTCCTGTCAATAATGTGGCCCAAAAATTTTACAGTTCTCCTGAGAAAATGGCATTTCTTAGGGGCCAATTTAAGTCCATGTGCCCTGAGCCTAGTAAACACAAGCTCCAGTTGCTTGATGGCTTCCTCTTCATTAGGAGCATACACCAGAAGATCGTTGAGATAACAGACCAGTGTAAGGAAAATTCTGTTCCCCAAAGATGTTGGTCATGATCCTCATAAAGCTGGCTGGACTGTTACAAAGTCCCTGTGGCAGACGATTAAATTCGTATAGGCCCATAGCAGTCATAAAGGCAGTGAACATTCTGTCTTCTTCAGACATGAAGATATAAAACCCCGAGGTCAAGTCCATTGCACAAAAGAAGCCATTACCTCCCAAAGCTGCTAAGCAGTCTGCCTGATGAGGTAAAGGGTGGGCATCCTTAACAGTCCGGGTGTTCAGCCAACGGTAATCCACACACACTCTGTCTTCTTCACACAGTCTTCTTCCATACTAGCACAAATGGTGAAGTACATTCACTATAAGACTTGCGAATAATCTCCTGCTCCTCCATCTCTGAGTGTACACTCCACAACTTCTGATACTGGGCTGGAGGGACACGTCGATAAGGAAGCCTGAAGGGACGATCATCCGAAAGATGGATGTGATGGACAAAATCCTTGGCCTTCCCACAATCCAACTTGTGCTTTGAAAACACATCCTCATGCCTCTCGATGAGCTGCACTAACTGACATTTCCAATAAGAGGACACTTCACATGATCCAATATCTAGGTCTCCAAGATTGTGTTTCTGCAAGCTTTCACAGAGATCGGATGTAGAACAACTTGAACCTCCATCACCACCAACACCTCCAATAATGCTTTGGCTCTGCACACTCACCATCTTACTTTGGTGATCAAGGTCCTCAACCGCCAAAACAGGGAAAACATCAGCGATTTCTCAGCATTATCGGCTTATCAAGGGGGTTCATGATCCTGACTGGAACCCATCCATGACCAGACATGGAGGCTATAACTCTTCCCACCATGATGCTTTTCTTGTGGGTCAGTGCTTTGGGGGGCTCACTCATGATAGTGCTACCCATAGAAACAGAAACGTTTTCTGGAAGCCTGCCCCATACAAGGTGACCTTGCTGGGGCAACAGAGTGACAGTCTGAGTCAGTTTTGCAGTGCCCACTATATCAGGGATCTCGTCACCCTTCCATCTGTTAATACACGAAAGCATGTTTAAGAACTGCTTGATTTCGGGCTCTCCAGTCATCTCAGTACGGTTCATGAAGTTCTAATAACCAGAGTCTTGCTTGATTCGAGGAACAAGAATTTAATGACATTTGTCCCTAGAATTAGTTGATTCTTCTGTCCTGACACGACCAGTGTAGGTACACTTATTAATTTGCCATACACATTCATCTTTAAACGGTACATTCCACGCGGTTTGACCTCAATCAACTTGCACAGGCATACCCTTACTTAACAATTCACATTCTGCCTCTTCATTGATGGTGCAAGCCATAGAGCCGCTATCTAGCAGTGCTTGGACTATGACACTATCATTTATAATTACTCAGGTATAGAACAGACTAGCTGACTTCCCTAGCTTGGTGATGTTTTGAAACAGGATGATATTGCTAGAGACAAATTTACGACACTCTTCATAAACAGATAAATGATCATCAACATCTTTACTGTTTGATGCTGCACACTCACATAGTCTCCTCCCAGATGTGAGTGCATCAGTTTCCCTGAGCATGCTGATCAGTAGATGGTGTGTCAGGATTAGCAAGTTTGTTACATTGTCTTTGCTGATGTCCAATCTCCAAACATGACAAGCATCTCCTTTCTCTCATACAGTGTGAACGGTACAGTTCCTGTCACACCCAGCCTCTCTGGCGGCAAAAGTAAATCTAACAATATATATAAAGTAATCAGTGCAAAGCATTACATGACAAAAATAACTAAATAAAACAAAAAATATGTTAGACAATAAAATACATAATCATAACATATATAACAAATTGTACAAAACTAATTGCACATCCAAATATAAATCAAATACATCAAATAAACATTCAGTGTGTGTCTATCCTTGTAAAAAGCTCACTTCCTTTTTATAACAACAAACCAATATGCAGTTTAACACATATCTAAAATTCATCAATATGTATATAATGAAATAAGTCAAGTCAAGTCAAGTCAATTTTATTTATATAGCGCTTTTAACAACTGACATTGTCACAATTTACACAATAAAAAGAAGTAAGTCTGTATGCAATGTGTATGAATCAAAATGATAAGATTGTCCCTGATGAGCAAGCCGAGGGCGACGGTGGCAAGGAAAAACTCCCTGGGATGGTAATAGGAAGAAACCTTGAGAAGAACCAGACTTAACAGGGAACCCATCCTCATCTGGGTGATAACAGATAGCAGGGATTGATCAGCATAATAATGTGAACTGGAAGTTCAGTGTAACAGGAGATGAGTTAAAATTAAAATTAAAAGGAGTCCAGTTTATTCCTGGAGGCTCAGGTAGACTGTAGGAGATTCCAGTCCTGAGCTATCGAACAACTGAAGTCACAGGTCCCCAGAGCATCAATCGATGATAGGACAGTCTTAATGGAAACCATCCTCAGCCACCATACGAATCCAGGCAGACCACACGGGGCATCCATGTGATGAGATCTCCAACCAGAAGCAGGACTCCAGGATGGGTTAGACAGCTCCAGAGGGCAGAGGGGTCTGTATCACTGGCAACTCAGGAGCGAACATGTATAGCTCGACAGAGAGACAGAGAGAGGGAAAGGAGAGAGGGAGAGAGAGAGAGAGAGAGCAGAAAATAAGGAGAGATGGCAGTTAGGTCTGGTCACAGTCAACATGTATAAGGTGAATGTATATTAGTGCAAAGTACAAGCATGGACTCCGGCAGGACTAACTATAACAGCATAACTAAAAGGGAGAGCCAGAAGGAAACACTGACATGAGGGGGAACTGAGATGTAAAGCAACCAATCACCTCACCGTCAACAAACCTGAGTGAACAATGAGAGTGGGGAGGACAGCATCTAAACATACCAGTTCACCAGATACTCTACGTCCATGAGTCCCCCAGATCTGCTCCTTTACATAAGGTTAATCTATTTACAAAAATGCTTGGCTAAATAAATAAGTTTTTAGCCTAGACTTAAACACTGAGACTGTGTCTGAGTCCCGAACATTAATAGGAAGACTATTCCATAACTTTGGGGCTTTGTAATAACACAACATACCTGCAGAAACACAGAGTACATGGAAAATAGCGCACATCACAACCATTTCTCTTCAATCTGCTCGAATAAACAGAAAACTAATAAGCTAAACAAGTCACGATAAATTCATATAAAATAAACATCCAGCTTCATAACATCAGAGATTTGCATCATACTGTCTTTTTTTTCTCCCTTCCATGAATCAACACATTAACTTGTTTTGTGAACTCTAATAAAAAGTTTTAGAACTCTTACCATATTCGCATTAGCAGAGCGAGAGACAACACACCCAGCCTCTCTGGCGGCAAAAGTAAATCTAAAATGCCGCTGCACAGCATGAGGCATCCTGTGCGTCGCTAAAATGTGCTCTACCTGACATAAACGCTGCATATATGTTTCCGCATGGTATAACTATACATTGCATCTTATAAAACAAAATTATTAACTTGGCTACACCTGAATCAAGACATCTCTTGAGTAAATTAAACCTTGAAGGAGACCTGCAATTGTGTCCGTTCTGTTTACCTGACACTGGAGGCCAATGAGAGTGTCAAAGTGTGACTTGGTGGTTCTCCACCCCCCTCAACTCAGCTGTAAAACTGTCTACCTTGAGGCATCTGGTCTTAGCGTGTCTCCCGGCACAGCAAACCTCCTGTCCCATGCCTGGTTAAGTTTCCTGCAGCTTTGTTTTACAGACGCTCCTTTATGTTTGCGGATCAGCACCATCACGGGATGGCACCATTCAGGCTGGAAGAGGGGTTCTGGAAGGTGATCGATTGACTGCTCTCTTTGGGAGCCCTGTTCATCCACATTTAAATATGATTTAATTTTTTAAATCATTTAAAAATTATTTCAAAAATGTGGAGGAAAAATTATTTCATCCACATTTAAAAATGATAATCTGGAACTTTGTGTTTTTTAAATTACAGCCATGAATTTGTTTTCATCTAGGTGGCGCTGGAGTGAGCTCTCTTTATCTGCTGGTCTTCGTCTTGTCACTTTTCTCATTTTTACTTTGTCATAACTTTGGAAGGGAGTTAAATGATGTAAAACTCAGGTGTATACTGTAAAGCGAACTGTAGATGCATTTACTTTAATGTTTAGTGGTGAAGCCTAGAGTGATGAGCTCTATAGAGTTTTTTAGTGGCTATGATACACACGGGATGACTTTCCCGTTTGGGGATAGTGTGCAAGAAAACTGATAACACAAAATAAACAAAGTTCTGCCGTCTACGTGAGACCAGAAACCAAAAATGCCCTTACTGGGGATTTATGAGAGAGTTGTGTCTTTTTGTGCTTTTATATTTCACCTGAAAGCACACGCTTAAAGGACAGCGTGCCGATCTCTCTAACTCTCGCCGGCGTCTTAAGAAGACAAATGGTGGTCTTTGCCTATGCTTGATGTTTGTCTTGGTCCTAGGTGGCACAGTGGTGTAGTGGTTAGCACTGTCGCCTTGCACCTCCAGGGTCTGGGTTTGATTCCCCTGGCAGGTTCAATTCCTGGCTCTCTGTGTGCATGGAGTTTGCATGTTCTCCCTGCGCTTGGTGGGTTTCCACCGGGTACTCTGGTTTCCTCCCAAAGTCCAAAGACATGTAGGTTAGGTTAATTGGAGTTCTCAAATTGTGAATGAGTGTGTGAGTGTATGTATGTCTGTGCACCCTGTGATGGATTGGCGCCCTGTCCAGGGTGTACCACGTTTCGTGCCCTAAATCTCTTGGGATAGACCTCAGCCCCTGCGTGACCCTGAATACAGGATTAAGCGGTAATGATGATGAGTGAGTGAGTGTCTTGGCCCTGATACCTTACTGGTGCTACCTAATGATGGCATGAAGTGGGAAGGTATCAGAACCCTTAAATAGACATGCTGGCAGGTACGGCGTATCGAGGCTTCTTTGTCGCGACATTGCCTGGCAACCACGTGTACAAATGACCACGCCTCTGCCTGTTAGCAGAATTCCGTGGGGTTTTGAACACGGGGTTTTGAACTGTGCAGAGTACTTGTGCACGGCTCTGCCCATTGTGAGACCCACTTCAAAAAATTTTAAGAGATTCGTTTTTTCTGTTAAGTTTAACATATTTATTTTTTAAACAAAACTTTTATATTATATTATATTATATTATATTATATTATATTATATTATATTATATTATATTATATTATATTATCTTCCATAATGTGAAGTTAATGGAATTATTGGTAATTTTATCAAATAGTGTATGAATATAGAGAGATATTCAAGTTGGTATTTTACAAAAAAAAATCATAAAAAACATAATTAATAATAAATTAAATACATCTAATTGGAATATTTTGTTTAAGTCACCAGGATTTTTTCCATTGTATATTAGAGAAAAAGCAAGAGAAAAAGATAGAGAGACAGTGTGCAATTTCTGTTCTAATCCATTAAAATTTTGTCCACATCTTTTACAAATAGGAATTACTATTAGTTTTTTTTTTTTGAGACACACTTGGCCATAGCTTTTAATTTATGCTACCAGAAAAGGACAGAAATTCTGGGGAAAAAAAACTAAAAACATATACATTCTTACGTAAATAAATACAGTGCTCAAAAAAAAATTAAACTTAGTCCAGGTTTGACTCGAACCATCCATCCACATACAGTACGAGGGATGTTCCTTTTTTTTGGGGGGGGATTTTCTCCCGATTTTCTCCCTAATTTAGTTGTGTCCAATTCCTCCCCGTCACTAGGGGGCTCCCACATTAAGGCTACTACTACCACTCAGCCGGGAGGGCGAAAACTATCACGTGTTTCCTCCGAACCACGTGACCCCCGACCGCATCTTTTCGAACCGCACGCTCACGAACCGTTGGGGGTGCCATAACACACTTGGAGGACAGCGCTATTTGCTCCTTCAGCTTTCGTGAGTGATTAATGGGGGAGCACTAAGTACCTCTCATCCCTCCCCTCTGAGAGAGCTCTCTATAGACCACCGGCTGTGAGAGGTAACAGCATCACCCGGGGATCGAACTCGCAATCTCCGGACGATAGGGCGAGCACTTTACCACTGCGCCACTCGGAGGCCACGAGGGCTGTTTAAGTCAAACTACGACTAAGTGTTCCCTATTTTTTTTTTTTTGAGCAGTGTATAATATAATTATAATATCACACACCGAGATTAATGTAAATATACACTAAATGCTATTACACAATACTGTAATTTTATAGGAATTTAGTGTGTTTGTTGATTAAAGGTTGGTGAACAGTCAGAGATTCTCACTCACTCACTCACTCACTCACTCACTCATCATCTATACCGCTTAATCCTGTATTTAGGGTTACTGCGACCCTGGGCCTGTATTCACAAAGCTTCTTAGAATTCTCTAAGAGAGCTCCCATCTTAGCTTAAAAGTCCTAGCTGGGAGCCTTAGACTAAAAGTGATTTAGGAAACTTCTCAGAAGAAATCTTAGTGAGCAGGTAAGGTTGACCCCGTTGCTCGGGATGATGCAGCAATTCAAGGACTGTGATTGGTTGATAAAAATAACCTCTGACCTCTGTAAAGGTCTTGAAATGCACTTTTTATGAAAACAGAATATATGATCATAGAACAGAGAGTGAAATCATAATGTACTAATTTATGCAAAGTTTCTGTTATAGGCTAAATATATTAAAGATAATTAAAAAGACAAATGTTGAAAATGTGTCTACTTTTGAAGCAACCAATTTTCATACAGTAGTTACTATATTTAAGTTCTTACATTTATTTACCATACTGCTTTTATTACTTGTAATCCATTTTAGACTGATGGGAGCAAAATGTCTCAGCTTTTACAATTTACATGATCACAGGACACAGTTTATTTAAGTTGCACTTTTGGATGGTATTTAGCCAAGAATCCAGGAGAGATGGAATGAAGTAAAACAACAAGAAAACCAAACTGGACAGAAGAGCAGTGTTTACTTTTAGCTATAGAAACTCTTAAACCTCTTAAAAGTCCTCCTCTCTCCTCTCATTTTAATCACAGGGAGCAACTTTTGGGCTTAAGAAGCTTTGTTAATACAGGTCCTAAATGGTGCAAACTTATTAGAGAAGGTAGTACGTCTCTGAATGACGATCCCGGTCAATGTGGCTCAGAGCCCACATGCAGTCATTCCCGTGAACATTCAACAAGTAGAACTCCGGAATCTTGAAAATCGACACCATCATTCACCCATATACCACTTGCACATTACAGGAACTCGGCTGGATATTATTGCCACATCCCATGTACAGTCCTGACCTCTCTCCAAGACATTTCCACATGTTTGGGCCATTAAAGGAGTTCCTGGGAGGACAGCGTTTTAGACGTGAAGAAGACTGTCTGATCATGGCTCAGACGGTCTTCTTCACGAATAAAGCTTTAATATTATTATTTTTTTTTATTTTCATTCTTTCTAATAAAAGAACAAGAAATAAGAAAGTTAATTTATGTGATTTTAAACATTTTAAACCATTTGTTTTGTTTTACACTTTTCCCATAACATTACTTTTTTTAATTGACAGAAACTCATCCTGTAGCAATAAAATGGACAAACAGAAACAAAGTCCCTGTCTGTAAATCTCCCCCAGTCACAATGTGAATCAAATCATACTTTCATTGTAACACATTGAACTGGAACATTGAACAGGTATCCTATTAAACCGCACATCGCTTCTTAGAATTCTCTCAGAGACCTCCTTTCTAAGCTTAAAAAGTCCTAGCTGAGAGTCCTAGACTAAAAGTGATTTAGGAAACTTCTCTGAATAACTCAGAGTAAGAAAAGTATGAAAACTTTTATCTTAGTGAGGAAATGTGGTTGACCTCGTTGCTAGGGATGACGTAGCAATTCATGGACTGTGATTGGTTGATAAAAATATCCTTTGACCTCTATAAAGGTCTTAAATTGCTCTCTTTGTGAAAATATAATATATGATAGAATAGACAGTGAAATAATTATGTTTGTATATGAAGAAATTGTATAAATTGTTGAAGGCTAAATATCTTAAAAATAATTAAACAGCCAAAGCAAATGTGCCTACTTTTGAAGCAACCAATTTCCAAAGAGTAGTTTATTTATTTATTTTCCATACTGATTTTATTATTTGTAAATGTCAGATTGATGGGACCAAAATGGCTCAACTTTTACTAATTTACATGATTACAGGACAGTCTATTTAATTTGAACTTTTGGATAGTATGTAGCCAACAATTCAAGATTGAAGATTGTTGGAAGGAAGTAAAAGAACATAAAAACCAAGTTGGACAGAAGAGCAGAGTTTACTTTTAGCTTTACATTCAGTGTTTGGAGAATATTTCTTCTTTCCTCCTTTATGGCCTCTGCTATAGAAACTCTCAAGCCTCTTAAAAATCCTTCTCTCTACTCTTAACAATTTTAACCTTAGGAGCTGTTTTTAGGGATAAGGAGTTTGGTGAATCCTTGTTATCTTTACTAAGATTTAGTCCTAAATTTAAGGGGAAATTTTAAGAAAATGTCATAATTCTAAGTATTTTCTCAGAATTTCATCACTAGTGGCAACTTTAAGGCTTAAGAAGCTTTGTGAATTTGGTCCCAGGAGGATAAATGTATGGGAATAGGTGGAGACTATTAGTGGATGAAATAAAGATAATACAAATAATAAATAATTACAAAATAAATAATTAAAAAGAAATTGAGGAGATCATACTGTGACTTCTATAAAGGTAGGAGACTACATGTGTGTTTCATTTTAGAGGTTTTATTTTGTTTGATTTGACTGCTATGTGTGTGTGTGTGTGTGTGTGTGTGTGTGTGTGTGTGCGTGTGTGTGTACAGAAAGTGTGTTAGATATGACTATAGGGCGTGGCATCATGCCTTCTTTACTGCAGTACACTGGGTTCCAAATCACACCAGTGCTGCACGGAATACTGTATAACGGGACTAATCCTCCACTGCGGTACTAGAGCTCTGAAAACGGTACTGTATCATCATATCATTCTAAAATATTATTTATATTATTCATATTTACATTAGTTCTAATCATTTATTCTAAATTATTATGGAATATTTATATTATAAATAATTTGTGAGTGCCTGTTTGATCTGTCTTTTAGGAATCACTTTCTTTAAGCACAGCAGTGATTATGTGTTTGTGTGTATGTGTGCGTAAGTGTGTGAAATTTGTAGAGAATTTCTCCATAGTATTGTTTCAAGTTATTTCAATTACTGGACTGAGAACAAGTGATCCTTTGTGGAGTGTTTATTTGTGCTGCTGTTTCCTTTCTTTTATTTTGAATTAACTTTTTTTTCATTTTATCTTCTCTCTTTTTATCCTGTTTTAGCTTCAGAGATATGAGTTTTTTTAAGCAAAAGAATAAATAAATTTGCAGTATGAACCACAATCAGTGAGTCATTAGCAATCTGTCTCATCATATCTATGCATGAGAAAAAAAAAGTTAATTGTACATAATTGTTCCCCTTTAATACTAAATATCCTCAAATACTGGTTGTTGTTGGGAAAGAAATGAGACTTAAACTATCTGCCGTCACTGCGTGGCTGGGTGTTGTGCAGAGGTACAGTAGAGCTGAACCCCTCACATTCACATCAGGGCGTTGCCGTGTCTGCTGTTCTTTATGATGAATCATGTGAACAGTGTGGTGCAGTTTTCAGAGTTAATTCGATCAATTCAAAGAAATTTTTAATGACAAAATTATCATTATTATTGTACATGTTTATATATATACAGTATATAAATATTTAAGTTTTAACTATAATATCCACAAATGCTGTTAAAAAGTTTGAAACCATACAAAGGAACTAGAGCCTTCTTACTCTGATAACCACATTCTACAGTGTACACAGCTTCTGAACTGCACTTATCATGAAGAATAAAATCCCAAGTTGTCGTTACAGTTGCAGTGGGATTTTGTCTGGAGAAAGACTCATCCACATTCACTCTTTTCAAGAAGGAAGTGTTAACTTAGCACCAGCACCATCTATAACTTATTTAAACATATGCTTTAAAAGTTCCTTGTTTCATGGCCTCACATATCCAGGGTTGAAGGTTCGATTCCCACCTCAGGGTCTGTGTGTGTGTGTGTGGATGTTCTCTTGGTGGGCTTCCTCTGTATACTCCGGTTGTATCTCACCATCCAAAGACCTGTAGTGTGTGTGTGTGTCCTGTGATGGACTGGATGGACTTTATTTATTTATGAATTCTCTATACCACTCGAGCGTATCTCAGGAGACTTTGGGCATGAGGTGGGGTACATTCTTGGATGGGGGCCAGTTTAAAAGTGTTCCTTGTTTAAAACTTGCACACTAAACACTAAGCCACCATGCTGCCTCAATAGCAATCAATAAAAAAAATCATTCCAAAGCCCATTTAATTTTAAAATAATAATACTACTTATAATTGTTAAATTTTTCATTACGATTATGTAAGAAAAAAAATCTTTAAGCTGTTTTTATTCTTTTTTATTTTTTCTGTAACGTATCATACCATTAATGATAAACATTTAACATTCACATTATTGAGGGTTTCTGACTCTCTCTCTCTCTTTGCGCATGCGCTGGGTGTGAGGAGAGCGAGTGGAAGGCGTTTTTTCAACACTTTATTGATTTATTCATGTATTTTCTTTTGGTGAATATTAATAGAAAATAAGAGCTGAAGGTTTAGAGTGAGAGAGAGTGGGTGGGTGGGACACCATGGCCTCTGAGGCTGGTAGGGAGACTCTCTTGGATGTGTCTCAACATGATGTCAGGTGTGTGCCAGTGGATGGAGTATAGGTGGTAGAGGTGCTGCTAGTGGTGGGAGAGAAGGTCGGGAGTGAGAACATCTACTCTGCCATCATGTGGTGAAACAAAGTGCTGGCGGTGTTTCTGACCAACATAAACCTTGTGAGCACACTGATAAGGAGCTACAAGAGTGGTAATCTCTAACATGCCTCTGTTTATCAAGAACAAGGCAATAATATAGGAGCTGGCCCACTTCGGAAACTTCATCAGCCCCATGAGAGCTACTGTATCTCGCTCGGGTGTAAGAGCTCCAACATGGGACATGTACCGTCCGTCAGACACTTGACAGAAATTTTAAGTGTAAAGAGGGCGAGAACAGCTACAGGGTTTGTGCCACCATGGAGTGGCTGAGGTCCTTTGAGTGTTGTGAAGTCGGACATAAAAGGCTGAGCTGTCCACAAGGATCGGTGCAGCAGGGGAGCTCAGGGGACGACCCGGCCAGGAAACAGCAGCAGCAGTGTGGGGACAGCCAGCCGGAGAGAACACAGAGGAACCCGAGCCCACAGCGGGCCACAGCGACACACCCAACTCAGGGCTCACGTAGCTCAGTACTGAACACCAAGTCAGCACAGAGACACACACTGCTGATATGAACAATGACATCACTTTAGACAGCACAAGTGTGAAACCAGATGTCAGTACAGTAGTCAGCGATGACAGTGACCCCGCCACTAATGCTAGCTCCGCCCCCAGTGTCTGCACCGAGAAGGTACGAGAGCCACAGATCAACACACCACCACTGACACCGAAAGAGAGCACAACAGATAAACCAGATAGAAAATGGGAAGAGACGTCCACTACAGAACCCACCACAAAGCGGAAAACCCGCAGTCAGACTCTGAGCGCCGCAACACAGGATAATGAAGAAGCAGGGAATTATTTTACTTTAAAAAAAAACTGTACATATCTAAATAACACATGAAAAAATATGTAAATAAAAAGTATGTAAAAAACATGTACATATATAACATTGTTTCATTAATAAAGTGTGTTAAAATCTATTTCTCTCTTTCTCTCTCAAATTCTTTTGTTGTTGATCTTCTGTTTGTATATTTGGGATGGTTGAAGAACTGAAAAGAGTCAAAGCTGCTGTGGGATGTGACGGTGGCTTTCACCAGAAAACCTGCTTTTAAGAAAATGAGGACTTATTTTATCATTTCTCAGCTACAGTGTTGTGTTTCAGAATCTCTGTGTGTGTGTGTGTGTGTGTGTGTGTGTGTGTGTGTGTGTGTGTGTGTGTGTGTGTGTGTGTGTGTGTGTGTGTGTACTATAAATATGAGATGGATTTTTGTGCATGATTGTTAAAATTACATATTATGCTATATAATCAGAAAATAAAAATAAATAATATCAATAAACACTCTAATTAATATAAGTATTTATTTTTTATATATTTTTCTTTTCTCACACCTGCCTCTGTTTGTCGTAGTAAATCTACACACACTGACGCACCATGACCAGCTTTTCCTACATCTGCATCGTGTGGCTCAGCGTCTGTCTGTGTAAGTCACATTTTTTTTTCATCAAATAAATTTGCCATATTTTAAATAACTGCTCTGTCCAGATGAATCTATATTATAATCTCCCGTGTCTCAGTCCTCCTCTCTGCAGAACCTGAGATCAGTGTATCTGGCCCAGTGGGTTCT
>JAAGKR010005276.1:0-52523 GCA_011419295.1 Clarias macrocephalus | reverse complement strand
ATCAACATTAAAACATTTAAGCTGCTGTGTGCTATTTTAATATGCTTCACATATAACACTTGTATTTTGGGCAAATTGACTTTTGAATTTGAGTAAAGGCAGTTGCATGTTTTTCTTTTAAGCACAATATTCTCGTCCTGATTATTCCTCCATCACTGTATGTGTTTACCCTTCTACGTCTGTATTCTGTAATGATTAATGATTTCACCATCTGGTGTCACCCAGAAGAGAATGAGGTCTCTCTTAATCAGTATGTCGTTTCAAGGAGATTTTCTTTCTACCCGTCGCCTCTGGCTTTTCTATTAAAGATCGAAAGCTATATCCGGATTTCTATAAAACTGCTTTGTGACTAAAATACTGTATGACTAAAAATATAAATGAATTTTCATCAGAAGCATCAACACCCCATTTATTTACACTCTATTAACAAAAAAGATGAATAAGAAAAAACAAAACTGTGACACTTTCTGTGATTTTATATGATGAGGTAAGGTATATTAACATCATATAAACATCTCAGTCTGATGTCCAATTGAAATATATTTTCTTTGGAAATGAAGAGTGTGGTACAGTACAAACCTTTTAATATTCCATTCATGTAAACACTTAATCCGATCCGAAGGAATAAATGTGTTCCTTCTATGCAGGTACAATAATAATATGATAATAATAATAATAATAATAATAATAATAATAATAGTTTGTAAGAAGGGTAATAGAACACATCAAGATGGTCTTTGGAAACTGTGTCTGTAAATGTGGCGCTGTACATTTTTAAAATATTCACGTTTAAGAGTGCAGTTGAAATCTTCTTAATAAACGCGATCCACACCTTTCTTCGGCGCACTTCATGGAGACGTAAAAATTTTAGTTTATTCCAAAATTTAACAGATGGCGTTGTACAATTTTTTTTATCGTATGATTGTACAGTCAAATTCCACATGAATTAAGTCACGGGCACATCTAGTACATAGTATAGTATTTATACAATCATACTGTAGATTAGACCGAATTCTTGTAACCAATCATGATGCAGAAGGCGGGATATTGAAAAAGTTGAACCTAATCTGCTGCTTCTTGTTATATTTCTGGCAGATTAAAATCCCATGATAAAGTTATATTCTGATTTGAGAAACACATTATATACTGTATAGATCCATGTAAACAGAATAGGGTTGTGCTCATAGTGATGGTTATTCTATACGCAACAGTCTAAAATAATGAACTAATTTATATCAAAACACATGTGATTAAAAAAAATAAATAAATAAAACACATTTCAAGTGATTTATATTCCCTCCTGCAATCCGGTCCAGATTCCACTGCTTTTCACCATATGCTGTTTTTGGGTCAGAATCCTTTTTCTGCCTCGGACTGAGTGACTCAACATGATGAATGTAGTTTGCTCATCAGTTCTTGCAACTCATGGGACGCTTTAGCTTTTTTGTGCGCTATAAATATCAGGCAAAGTGGAGCACAGGGTGCCATGGAACAGTCTGTAGTAGCTTCGGTTCATCCTTTATTACAGCTTTATTATCTTTTTGTTTTCTTTAGAAATTGATACAGAAATATTTCCCCACTATTATCCAGTTTAGTAGTACCATGAAGTCTGACTCATCTATTAAATCTAAATAAATAACTAAATCTGTTCTCCTTGTGAAATCATCAGTCTCCTAAAACCCCAATATTCACAACCTTGATTAGCTGGAGGATGTGTGTATATGGTTAAAGTCCAGTTTGCTTGGTGAGACATATTTAAGCCAGTTCAGCCACATAAATTCTAATTGAGCTGCTCTCTCCTGAACAAATACGGATGAAAATAAGGTGATTAAGACAATGTGATTAGCAGTTAAATGAATATTTCAGCCAAAAATAACCAAATTTTCCCCTGACCTCAATTATAATTAGTCAGTTAAGACATGTTTGGCATCCAGACTTTGCTTCTTTAGGTTTGCACTGGAGTTCTAAATCTACCATGGAATGGACGAAATACATTTTCAATGTTCAGCGCCTGTAACAACACTGTGTATCGTATTAAAACAAGAACCAAAAAAACAGTAAGTGTATCTTCTCTGTAAAGTAGACAAACACTCCTTAAAGAAATGCTTAACAAAAACCCTCAATTCTACATTTTATATAGAAATTAATTTGATTACATGGAGCATCCAGCATCAACATATACGAGTTGTTGCTATAGCGAATTAGATCAAGTGCATCAAGCTCTGTCCAAGTCATGCGGTCTATATGTAATATAAGGAAAAATGATGGATCCATTTTTTTTGGCCGTGTATGTCGAAAGGTACGTGTACGGTATAAATTATAGTCTGTGCCAATTATCACATTGTAAAGTTGGATCAGGTTTGAGGTTTATTTTGTAAATCCGCAATGCTGACTGATCGATTGCAGCACCAGATGTCCATGCCCCATTATAACTTAGATTTACCATAACATGGAAATGCATAATTATATAGTCGCAATTGGTTATGACGTCCAAGTTATTTAGTGACGGAAGCTAAGCCTCATAAAGTTGTCTTGTCTTGTTTATAGGGTCCAGGTTCGATTCCCGGCCAGGCTTGATTCCCGGCTCTGTGCGCATGCAGTTTGCATGTTCTCCCCGTGCTTGGTGGTTTTCCTCAGGGTACTCCGGTTTCCTCCCACAGTCCAAAGACATGTAGGTTAGGTTAATTGGCGTTCCCAAATTGCCCGTAGTGTGTGAATGAGTGTGGGAGTGAGTGTATGTGTGTGTGACCTGCAGTGGTTTGGCACTCTGTCCAGGGTGTACCCTGCCTTGTGCCCCAAGTCTCTTGGGATAGGCTCCAGGCCCCCGCGACCCTGAATACAGGATAGAGCGGTTTCGGCGAAGAGTGAGAGTGAATTGTTTATATGGTGAAAAATAGAACATTGTATGGAAGGATTCCTGGGTGTCAGTGTCTTGCTAAAGTCTTTAAACTTTAAAGACTTCAGGAGAAAGGTCATTGTGTTTTTCTGTTTTACAGTCACCCGAAAAGCTGTTGTCATTATAAAGAGATAAAAGTATGATGTGGTCTTTAATTCATAGAAATAACTGTAATCCCTGAGATATAATAAGAATGCACAAACCCTTTGAGATCTGCACTTGTAGGGAAATAATGAACTTTAGCATGGCATCACACCATTGATTATTACCCCATTACAGCGTGCCATGTCATGTTTTAATCCACAGAGCGGGTTCGAATCCTCGGTGGAGATTTGGTGTGAATGACGCAGTGCTGAGAGTAGAGTCCGTCACTGCTGCCAGCCTCTGTGCTGATTTTCAATGCTTTATAGCACTGCAGATGTGAGTCTGGACTCGCCTGCACAATACCTCCTCTCATCGCTCTCTCACTTCCTCTCTGTCTCCGAATCTGTCCTTCTCTAGATGCAGTAAAACTGGAGGAGAGACAAAAGTTGGCAAAGGAAAGGAGAGAAGAGAAGGCTAAATATTTTGGTAAGTGGCTTTCAAGCAGATGCTGCCTCCTGCTGGATGCTACAAAGTTATTCAACATTTAAAATGTGAATTATTCCTAATTGTTTATTTTTAACTAATCACTCACATTTAGCATGTTTTCCGTACTTACTTCAGCACGTCTAGTTTAACTCAGAAAAAACCCTATAAGCCTAAACTGTCCTTTCAGTCCTCAGTATATAGGAAAATAACAGTAAATTGGTTGTAAACTTTGTTTTTTTAATGTCTCACAATGTCTCAAATGTGTCTCAACACATTTTAACACACCAAAAATCCCTTCCTGTATAAAGTCTCCCAAGGCTATACGTGTATGTGTGTCGAGTCTTAGTCCTGATGCACATGGCTGTACACATAGCCGCATTGCACTGCTTTGCATGATTGACAGGTGCTCTTGTCTTCTCTCTCACTCTCCAGAACAACGTGGCCAAGTTCAAGGTAAGTCCTTCACTAAGTGTCCATAGTGGTGGTGGTGGTTGTCAGTGTTTGGGACACAATCCGGATCAACTTTCTCTCTTTTTGGTTCCTTCGATTAGTCATTTGTCTAACATCCTCTTAATCCCTGTTTCCTCAAATCATTTTCTCTGTTCAGCTTTTTTTCCAACCTCAGGTCAAACTACTGGATTTTTCTTTCATCTCATTACTAATAATTCATCTCTGGGCTAAGCAACTCTTTACTTGACTAACAAGGAGTGGTTATAGTTTCATTTGTTTGTTTAAATACTGTATTCTGAGCTGTTATGACATTTTATATATGTTTATTCATATTATAAACAAATGCACATAGTGATTGTAATTCTCTGTGCAGACATTACAGTGTGAAATGAGGGCTGGCTTTGTTTCATTCAAGGCAAAGGATGCATTTTAATGAAAATTTTCTCATGAATGAAGTCATAAAACTGACATTTGCATGATTTAAACACTTCATAAGAAAGGTTTATGGTCCTGGCCCGAGGTGGCTCTGAGCCCACTGCAGTCATTCTTGCAACCATTCAGCAAGTGGAATCCTGGGAGGCCAGCGTTTAAGACACAATGCAGGCAGTTCGATCATACCTTTCTACCAAGCACTAGTGAAACACTGGGATGAGGGCATTATTGTAGGGATTAGATATAGAGAAATAAAGACATTTTTAGTCTCTTAACTCTGTTCTTTTACTCTGTACAATCAAAAGTCCAGGTTTGACTTGAACATTCTTTGTAGAAAAAGAAAAGTGAAGGTGAAGGCCATGGGCCTATGGCATTTGAGCAGGTTGTTTGAGTCAGTAAGATGTATTGATACAAAGATGTACTGTACTGTATAAGAGAGTTTTAGGAACAGAACCAGTAGAATACAGTATGTGATTATATTTCTGCGTTTCGCTGGGTATTGCATCAGTGTTAATTTTACTATAATTTACTGCACAGCCTTTGTTTCCCGAAAGATCTCTCCTGCCCAGACTGGCTTGGCAGGAAACGGTCTGAATTTTGTATTTGGTTATTTGACCTAAATAGGGAAATTAAATAACTTGTTCATTCCATGCACATAACTGCAGACTTATGATTATGATGATTATCTCTTCTATTGAAAGTAATCATATAGAGATGCATAATAAAGTGCAAAATGTATCAGACTAAACGATTTGTACAGTTCTACACACTGTGTAAGACTACGCTTTGATGTTTAATAGAAATTTTAGTGCATTTATCATTTTGTATGAAGTATATCCAAATCATAATGTATATATCTTTTAACTATTAAAAAAGAAACCTGGTTCACTTTTTTAAAATTTATTTATTTATTTATTTTTTAGATGAGGACATCAGGTCTGAATAAGAATACTCAATAAAAAAATAAAAAAAAAAACTCTAGTATGTCATTTGACCGCATGTATCTTTGATTACAGCACACAATGTGTTGGCCAGTTCATGTGTAAAAACGATTCCTCATGTTCCCAGAGCCACTCTTTCACATTGTGAGTTCTGAAATATGACAGTGCCATCAGGAAAGAAAAAAAAATCTATTGATATAATAACCAGGTAATTCGGTACTTTTGAGTCGTCAGCTGACGTCATTTTATTGCCGCGTATATGTTGCAAAGCGTAGACCTTTCCAAGTAACTTAACATCCAGATCATAACTTGACCTCCAGACGCTTGTACAGTGGCCACTATGCATGCTGAGTGCATCGCTTCATACGCTTCTCATCTACATCTACGCATTTGGCGATTTACATTTAATTAATTAATTAATTTATTTATTTTTATCTCATTACATCTGAGCAATTGAGGGTTAAGGGCCTTGCTCAAGGGCCCAACAGTGGCAACTTGGTTGTAAGGTTTGAACCAGGGATCTACTGAACCGTAGTCCAATGCCTTAACCACTGAGCTCCCCCTGCCCATGTTCGTACTCTGATGTGCTCATCGCTCAGGAATAAGGTCAGTCTGGACTCATCAGACCACATGACCTTTTCCCATTACTCAGAAGGCCAATTATTTCTGATTAGTCCCACTCACAAGTGTTTTTTATGGGTATGAAACACAGCTGTTTCGTGCCAGTCCTCTCAGTCACACATTGTGTACACTATTGAATATAGCTGTGATTTCTGCTGCTGATTTTTTTGGTGCAGCTTCACAAAGTGTTGCAGTGATTTCTGATCAGACTTTCATGTTTTTTTTCCACCACGTTTCTTCTGCAAAGTTGGTTTTAATAAGTTTTAATGGTGTTTTGGACGGTTCTTAACCAAATTCCAAAAATTTTACAGTCTTCTTTGTAGTTGTCTTTGCTTCAGACAGGACCTTCTGAAATAGTAGACCCAAAGATGGATGAAAGTTTTATTTTGTGTTAATAACATGTTCTTAAACTCCCATATGTCTTATCTTCTTTTACATCATAGTTTAGCCTGTGATGCATTACATGCTTTAGAGTAATTTATTATTGACTTCTTTATTGGTCTGTGTGTCTTATGTGTATGAAGTGAGACTGTGTGCATGTGTGCATAATCACTTCACCATAGGTTTAATGTAGATTCTAGATAGTTTCAGTTTAATAACTAGTATGTATTACAGGTAGTTTTAGTGGTAATTTTTCGTGCAGGCTGAATAAGATATTTATCCTGGGGGGGGGGGTCCTGTTTAAGTGTTGTTGGTTTGGCAAGTTCTTTATGCTAGTGTTTAGAGGCATAGCATTCACATCTTATGATACATCATATCCTTATAGGTTAGAGGTTCAGAATAATCTAACTGTTAGTGAGGAGTAAGTATAATGTATTGGTAAAGAAGCAGGAAAAAAAAAAAGAAAGAAACGGCATGTTTGAATTAGAGCTATTTTGATGTTTGGTAAAAAGGCAGGTCTTTAGTCTTTATTAGGAGACAGACGGTGACTCAGCTTTTCAGACAGCCAGGGGAAGTTCAGTCCGCCACATGGCTGCCAAGAAAAAGTAGAGCACTGATGTTTTTTCTTGTAGTTGTACCATCCAGGTTGAGTGGTACAGAGCAAAGTGTGATGATTGCCTTCAGCCAGGTGAGGGCTGGTCTGTTTTTGGCTTTGTAGTTCAGATCCTCTTTACATTTTGAATCCAGAACATCATTCATTGAGAATTTCTGAGGTTGTTTAGATAGTAAGGCGACTGCAGCCAAATCTGTTCAAAAACACAACCGTCTGCGTTTAGCACTCACTGAGTGTCTGTGTGTTTTGATCTTTCCGTAAAGCTGCTAAAAAGTCCGAGTGGTTGGAGAAGGAGGAACGGGCCCGGCTGTCACGAGAGCAGCAGCTACAGGATCGCAGGAGGAAGCTGGAGGATCAGAGGCTGAAAGCAGAGAAACGCAGGGCTGCTCTTGAGGAGAGACAGAAACAGAAACTGGAAAAGAACAAGGTGAGGACCCATCATGGGGCTAAATGTTTAGCAACTCGAAAGTATTCAAAACAGAGATAACAGTGTTTAGGAACTTAACTCCAGAACAGTTGTGATTGTTCTGTAGTCACCTTGGGAATGAGTTTTTAAATGAATCCTATGTATTTGTGCATAGGAACGCTATGAAGCTGCTATCCAGAGGTCTACAAAAAAGACATGGGCTGAGATTCGCCAGCAGAGATGGTCATGGGCTGGAGGCCTGAGTGCCAGCTCCAGCCAGAGTCAGAGTGAGTAGCACAGAACCATGAGTAAAGATTAGCACTATTTCTAAATCTTTTTATTTATATTAATTAATATTTATTGCTTTGCCATCAATAACATACAGTAGATAATAGTACTTTAAGGGGTGATGTGCAGCTACAGATAAGCTCAGGAGTTTCTGATTTAACTCACTATTTGTTCTAGTTTAGTACTTTGTCTTTTGTGTCAGAGATCAACACTATTAAATTGCCCAGCATTATTCCTGCGTGGCCTGAGGAGTACAGAGCTTGTTGCTTAAATTGCCTTTTTAGACTCCACAGGTTTCTTAAATTGAATCTGCCTCTTTGGTTTCTTTTTTCTAACATGATAAAATTCGGTTTGAGGCCATCCACAAAGATGTGCACCTGACACTGAGCAGTTGTTGGTTATTCATATGCATTATTAACACATAAAAGACAAAACTCTACCTCCTCTAAAGAAAAACTTACAAATATGCATGAATTGTCATCTGTTTTTAGATTCTAGTGTTACGATGCTTTATTATAAAGATTGTAAATAAAAGAAGAACTGTAAGAAGCTGTGGTACCAGCCTGGCAAATATTGCAAGCTTAAATGATTTTACTTTAAGACTGTTTCAATACCTCTGCTCACTTAAACTTGCCATGTTCGAGGTTTATCGTGTCTAGTTGTTAATATCAGGATATGAAAACTGATATTCTGATCTATTGTGTCATCCTTGTTGTTTGATCTCAAACCCAAATGTGCTTAATGTATAACAAAAACAAACCAATTGGTCTTGACCTCAAATTTGAACAGGAAATAAAGTGCACATAAATATAAACTATTAGTTACTCATTTGCAGACTTGCGACTGAAAGCTTGTAGTTATGTGTATAAATGGCTTGGAAGGCTTTTAGTTGTTGGAGAAGAATGTTCAGTTTGTCTACATGTGTTTCTATGTGTGATCAAAACAACTGTTTCCAGATGTGACGTTTTGACCTAAATACAGTATCTTGAGCTGATAAACAGAAGGAACATATCTGCAACTCAGCTGAGGGGCTTAAGATTCTTGCTAAGTGGTTCTTTAGTGCTATTTTAATGTGCATTGTTTCTGTTTATAGCTTTGACCGCTGAGCCATTATTCCACTATGGCACGTTGACTTGTCAAGTCCCTTAATTTAGGTCTCAGAGCAGTGCCTCATCCACAGAGGGTAGGAGTGGCTGTTAGGATTTTGTTACTACCTTTCCGCCGGTTTTGATTTTCAGTCAGATAGCAGGTGTGACTTGATTGGGGTAAAAGATGTCTAGTGCTTTTTGGATAAAATTGGAGAGTTAAACTCCACCCTGAAACACATACATGTCTTTATTTTGAAAGCATATGTTCGCCCCGTGTCTGTCTACAAGATGATACATTGATGGTGAGATTAGCATGAAATTTGAAGCTCTGGAAGCCTGTTCTTTTTAACCGGAGAGTTTTATTTTATTATTATTTTTTTTTGTGAGGATAAGGAGGTGAGGGTGTCGGACAGAAGTAAAGTGCTGCTGCATCTTTAGGTAGAGATGAAACAAGGCCAAACTTCCACTGACACCTCTATCAGAACAGACTTGAGTTGGGTCATTCACAGTATGGATTTCCCCTTAAACTTTTAGCAGTTTTCCTGAACCAGCTTTAAGATGCACTTGGCTCTGTGGAATTAAAATGAACAGTAATGGTTCCCTGCAGAGCAATCTAGCGATTATGCTAAATCACTGCAGTGGAACTTGGTACTGCATACTGAGACTGCAGAATCTCTTTGCTCCGAGGAAGGAAATTTTCACTGATCTACAGTATTGTACCGTGCAGAAGTCTTCATTCACATGCAAATACAGTAAATGCTAAAGAGCAAGTATGCATAAAAAAATAATAAAGTTACTTATGTAACAGTAAAGTCATAAAAATCCATAGGAATGTACTATGAACTACAGAACATACTCCCAACACACACACACACACACACACACACACACACACACACACACACACACAGAGCCATTAAATGACATATTGCATGAGTCCTATTTTCTTCCTATGTTTGTGTATGAAGTGTATAAAATGACTTTGAGACAATTTAAGGAGGGGCCTGATGAACATTTTTACTTGTAATATTTGATCCATGGCACGCTGTAGCCGATGTTCAGCACTTCCAACCATTAGCAGTGTCCATCAACGTGTGTGTTCGGTATGCTCTGGGTTTTACAGGCCGATGCTCAATTTCTGCAGTCAACCTCCCCAAACATGTGGACTCTGTTATAAACAAGCGTCTCTCCAAATCCTCTGCCACCCTCTGGACCTCCCCCAGCAGAAGTAAGACAACCGGCCGCCTGGACTTGGTCTCTTCCCCTCGTCATCTTTGGCTCCTCCCATCATATTTTATGATTTCCGTTTTCCTCTTTTATTTATTCATTTGACATCCAATCATTTCCTTCTCCTGGCAATCACAGAATCATCCCCCCCCCCCCCCCTGTCCAACCTGTCCACCGGATTTGGGTCTTGAGTTTCATAAATCCTGACACATGCATTCTTACACCGATACAAATGTATGAATTTTGATAGCCTGTCCCTTCATGTTCTGTTCCTCCACCTTGTTCTAAAGGATCTCGCATTGGGGTTTCATTTTCGGAATGGTTTCTTTCGGTGGTGGGTGATTGTCTCTCTTTTTTTTTATTTAACATTTCTTTTATGCATCATGAGACAGATTTTGTGAGTCTGTGTGAGAGTGTTCTTGTGCTCCAGATCAAATGATTTTCGTTGGGAAAACAGGATTTCTGTCTGCATAATCATCTCTAAAATCACAATATGATAAAAAAATAAGAATTTTAGTTCTTGTAAACTTGGAAAAGATACATCATTCATCTTTTGTGAAACGGTTCTATGTGCATCTTTCTCTGCACTACACTCTTAGAAAAAGGGTTCCTAACAATTCTCTATAAAATAATCTTCTTTATAAACTCTTACAACGGTGAGTTATCCTTTTGAAACATTGTCTTTAGATTGGTTTTAGAAAGCCTGAACAACCAATTCTCCAAAGAATCCTAGATGAACCCTGCATTTCTAACAGTGTACTCAGCATGGCTGCAGAAACATCACATTACCCCAACATTAGTTTAAATTATTATTTAAAGGTATGTTTTCATTTGCATGCTTGTTCACCTAGGGCCAAGTCGCAAATCCACCAACTGGGAGGTGGGTGGAAAGTGATGGTGTTTTTTTGTTGTTGTTGAAAGATTAAATGTTACTGTAAATGTTTTATATGTAATTTAAGAAAGGAAGATGTTACGTAATAGACCACTTTTTAGAATAAAGTTATCTGGGATTACCGGCAGAAACAGAAACAACGTCTCCAGGCAATTTTCCCACAGAGTTCACAGAGTTGTACTCGAGAGAACTGTTGCAGTTTTAAGAGAAAATTGTAATCATAACAAATATTGATTTGATTTAGCTATTTTTAACCGTACAGTACCAGTCAAAAATTGGGACACAAGTTTTGATTTCTTTTTCTATATCTTAGATTTTCAAAGCTATGAAATGACACACGGTCATGGGTAATTAAGTAACAACAGCAACAGTCAGTTGTTATTTTAAGACACAAAGGAGAGCTGTCCTGGAATAGTTCTTGCAAGAACAGTATTGTCAAGTGCATTTGCAAAACCCATCAAGCACCATAATGAAACTGGCTCTGATGAAAACCATCCCAGAAAAGCAAAACCGAAACGTTCCACTGCCGCAGAGGAGAAGTTCATTTAGAGTAACCAGCCTCGGAAATCACCAATTAACACACAGCACTCAGATTAGAGCCGATATGAAAGCTTTACAGAACATAACTAGCAGACAAATCTGTTCGAATACATATTTTGGACGACTTCAACATTATTATAAAATGCCGATAGAAAGAAATTTCAGGAAAGACCGTGGAATTACAAGTTGTGCCCAAACGTATGCCTGGTAGTGCACAAGGTATGGAAATAAAAATGGCTAAATGTGTGTGTTAATATTTCTGCAGCCCGTAGAACGGAGTTAAGTCCTTGGGAGAGCAGCATTGTAGACCGCCTAATGACACCCACGCTGTCCTTCCTGGCACGAAGTCGCAGTGCTGTCAGCGTGCAGAGCAAAGATTCTCGTGAGTTCTGAACTGATATTTTTACTTTTTAAGTGTGACTGATTTTCACTTATTTTAGCCTTGGTGTAAATCGGAACATTACATATTTTAATATTACTTGGACTTTAAAGTGTGTAGTCTTGAGTGACAGTTTTCATTTTCTATGCAAAGCTAAACATTTCAATGAGAATACTTCAGGAGGAAATGATTCATTTCATAAAAAAGAGCAAGAAAGAAGAATAGCATCATAACAGTGGAGACGCCAATAGTTAGTGAGCCATTTGTTTGAGCCCCATTTATTTAAAGAACCTTTCACAAATTCAGCATGACTGATACACAGAAATTTCATGGTCAATATAGGCAGAAATGGTTTTCCAGCTTATACAAAATGACAAGAACTGTTTTTTTTTTTTTTTTTTTGCAGAGAAGCACATGGCTTCATGTGTAGTGCTATAAAACGAACAAGAATATTTGCAGAATCAGAGAGGTTATGTCATTTAATTACGTGTCTGTGTACATGTTGAACTCCTACCCCACAGAGTCTCCACTGTGTCCTCGCTCAGCCTCAGCCAGTCCACTCGCAGTGTGCTCTCACCGGCCTCATCGATGCTCTGAAGGATGGAGGGTCACAACCAGCAGCCCTGACATCACCCAGCGCCCGCGCAAACGGGACTCCACTCCTGTATGCTTCAAAACCCGATCCACAGCTTGTTTTTGATGCAGTGTTTTATATGTTTAGAATAATACGTTCTTTTCCTTTCATTTTCCGACTTTTATTTATTTTTTATACCAGATGGATAAGAATAAGAAAGAGAAAAAGGACAAGGAGCGGGAGAACGAAAAGGAAAAAAGCGCCATCACCAAAGAGAAGGTGCTGAAGAAGAGACAGTCATTGCCATCGATGCCAGCCAGGTGTGAGCCCAGGTGTGAGCCCTGACTATTAATTACCTGATTTCTTTGTTATTTTGGGGTGTTGACATGTTAAGTGTCTTCATTTGTCATGTGTTACAAATGACAAAATTTTTTATGGTCCAGTCCTACACTGCTGAAGCAGCGGGCTTCTTCGCCCAGACCCCCACCAGCCACTATCAGCCCCAACACCCCAAAATCCAGACCTAGGAGGGCACGAACGCCAATCCGTGTGGAGGCGCGCGCCAAAACACCCGCTGCTGCAGAACATGCCCGAGAGCGCCAAAGTAAGTCTTACAGTTACACCAGGGTTTAATCGGGCACCATTGTTAGTATTTCATGTACTGTAAATGTTGTGAGTTTGTGTTCGTTTTTCCCAGCTTCAGTTTTTCACTTGTTTTAGTTTTAGCAAAGGTAAAGAATGGTGTATGAAAATGAGCTTGGCATACACAAATGCTTAGAAGCTCCGGTAGTTTACCTAAAGAACAGATTGTAGTGTTGCTCATTAAGAGAATGAATGTGCTTTTTGAGGATCCACTTAAATTCATTGGCATTACTGAGTCATTACGCATTAATCACAGCTCTGCATGAAGTGTTTCAGCCCACTCACATTCCAGCTCTCCAGCATTAGTATCTCTGCAAAGCCTCAGGTCTTTGATTTAATAGTGCAATTAATAAAGATAGATTTTGTGTGTGTTTAATACATTCAATAGGAGCTCTAAGATGAATATGATAAGATTTGATAAATGATCTAATAAATGAGTTTTACGATTTTGTCCATTATCCATCACCTTTATTCAGCTATCAAATGTACAGGCTTTTTTGTCGTTTTGAGCACAGATGATGAATGGGTTATGTTCATGTGCGTCTCTTATCCACCCACTCCAAGCACATCACTGTCCTCAATTTGTCATCATATTTATAAGAAAAACTAATATGAGACAACTAAGTCATTTATGAGTCACCTTGGTGAATAATCAGGCTGATGTTGAGGCCAGGTGGGTTCTACAAACGACTGCAAAATGTGCTCGGAATTTAGGCTAGTTCATAAAGTTATGAAATTTGTCTCATTGTGAAATGCTGACAGTTCAGGCATATGTAACCGTTCAATATTTAAATACAGTGGTTTCACATAAGTGATTAATGAGGTTACTGAGACGTCACTAGATTTATATGTATATATCTATCACACTTGCACATCATATAGAATATTGACATTTAAATTTGAGAAGCATGTAATTTATAAAATATTGAATAGACTCTGGGGCCGAAGATTGAACATTTACCACATTTTTCTATTTTTATTCATGTACTATGTATTTAAATGTGACAAAGGCAGAAAAGTAAGTATTTTAGAGATGGTTGTTTGTACCTTCAATGAGTAATGGCTATCGCCTCCCTTTTCTTACACTCCCTCTCTCTTTTTGTTCTCTCCGTTATTAAGCCTCATCTCCCATCCCGTCAGTTGCTGTGCTGTCCACGCCTGGCACGCCGCCACGTACTGATAGACCAACCTCAGCGATCTGTCCCTCCTCTGTTTCTGACCAGTCCTTGCCCAGTATCAGCATTCCAGCGGCTTCTCCAGCCCCCTCCTCTGCCAAACCCATTGCTGGAACAACTGATCCAGAGGAAGCCGCCCGCATTCTGGCTGAGAAGAGACGACAGGCCCGAGAACAAAGAGAGAGGGAAGAGCAGGAACGGAGGAAGCAGGAAGAGAGGGAGAGGTCAGCTTCACAGATCACGCTTGTGAAAATTATTAGGTAGCAAACGGCATAGGGGAAGAAAGCCAGGCTTTCGATGACACATGGTCCAGAAAATCGACCATTGCTAAGGCAAGAAGTTTGGTTTGGAAGTTTGCCATTTAATCCGGAAGCATTTCCAGTGCAAATGAGAGGCCTGCATGGTGATGCAACTGAATAAGATAAAATTTCTAGTTATACAATATAATTGCATGTAATGTATATAAAAGCAAGCTGGTTAGTGCTGTGTGATGGTGTTTATGAACTGGGAAGACCTTCGTCAGGAATAACAATGCCAATCAGGCCTGGCACTCGCCTGCTGATGGCTGCCCAGTTAATTTAGACTCCAACGCTGAGCTGAAAATGATGTGTCCCTAGTTATTTCATATTATAATAAATCTAAATGTATAATGTGTAAGATACCTGAGATAAATGTCTGTCTGTTTACACCTTCAAAGAGAAAAGGATATTTCAAGTTTGTGTGTCAATTCTGATCCTAGTAATATAATAATAATCAGGTCCATGTCCTGTATAGGGAGGAGCGGCTGGTCCAGGAGGCAGAGGAGCAGAGGCGTAAGGAGGAGGAGGCACGGCTCATGGCAGAGCAGCAGAGGCTGAGAGAGGAAGCTGAGCGTCTGCAGCAGGAGAAGGAGGCTCAGGAAAAAGCCAGAGCTGAACAAGAAGAGAATGAACGTCTCCAGAAACAGGTTAGAATAATCTCTGAGATCATGGAGCTGAAGGCTCCACGTTTTGGGATCTGCTTCTGCTCAAAAAATGGTTACGGATCCTGATGTTGCACATTGTCCCACAGCCTGAATGGTTTAAAGCACCATATTATATTAAAATAATGTATATAGGATAATAAAAATGTTTGTTAAGCTGTCACTGAAATCATGGTTCTATGTTGTTCACATTCAAAATGAATAAAAAAGAATGATTGTTTTTTGCTTTGTCACTCGACACTGGGTGAAACCGGAATGTTTTTTTTGTGGATATTTATTATATACACATTTTCATAAATGTGTGTTCGTTTTTCCCGCACTGAACTAGAATAACAGAGGAAAAACCATTCTGTCTAAGCTAGGTTTTAATAGCATGAAGGCCACACACACACACACACACACACACACACACACACACACACACACACACACACACACACACACACAGGCAGGAAAACCCTGACTCAGGCATTCTATTCTCTAAGTGGAGCCGTGTCGCATTGTTTCAGATGTGGCAGTATTTTTTTTTGACACTGGCACCATCTTGTGTCCAATGCGGTTAACAATAAATAAATAAATAAATCGGTAATGATAACTACACAAGGCACTTTAGGTTACATGCAGACATACATGTACAGTGAGTATTGCTGAAGTAATCCATATGTGTTGGGGGTGAGTCAGCAGTAGCTCAACATCTGCTCCATCAGTCACAGCTGTTCGTTTTGCAGAAAGAGGAGGCCGAAGCCAAGGCCCGTGAGGAGGCTGAGAGGCAGCGTCTGGAGAGAGAGAAACACTTCCAGAAGGAGGAGCAGGAGAGACTGCAGAGGAAAAAGGTAGAACGAGGTCGATTCATTTCAAAGATCGTTTTGACCAGGAACACATGTTTAAATACGCGATTTTGCCTCATGACCCATTTATTCAGTAACGACTCACCAAATATCACTTTTAAAAATAGTTTGCCTAATTACAGGGTACAACCAGCACTTTGAATCCAGTCCACATCCCGTTACACATGAGTGTTTACTAATGACACATCGCCTCTCCACACAGGCTCCAGCGCTGTTAACCCTCTCTGGGAATACACTTCTTAGTACAGTTCCTTTCATTAGATCCGTTCATGTCTTTGTTTGTATGAGCTCGGCAAAGTGATTTCGTATAGAAGATAACTATTATTGTTTATATATTGTTTTATATATTCTATTCATTTATGATTCTACTTTTGCAGAAATCTCTCTATATATCAAGCTGCCGTCGTAACAGTCATAAAACACATAATTACAGTTTTTAATGATTTTATTTGAACGTGTTCCCTCACCAGCGTCTGGAGGAAATCATGAAAAGGACACGCAAAACAGACACCCCAGAGAAGGTACCCTTTTAACTGTGCTTCTCTACATGGAGTTGTTTTCGAGTCAAATCTCAAAATGCGATTCACTTTCCTCATCTGTTTCTGCCACCGTACAGAGGGACATTAAGTCTTCTCCTCCACCCCAAGTTAACGGTGGAAGTTCAAAACCAGACACAGAGAGCAATAAAGGTAAGATAGGGAAATGTTTGCTTAACCTAAATGTCATAGCAATTTTTTTTTTTATACTGTAGTTTTCTTTTCCAGTTCAATTTTAAAAAGTCTCTTTTTTTTCTTCAATGTGTCGTGTTTTTCCCCTTCCAGTACAGTTTTCTGTTCTTTGGCAGGCTAGTCATGTTTGTGTGTTTATTACACAACATGGAATTACTGTGAACAAGAGTTGCTATTGTGTGGGAACTGACCATGTGGCGTGTGTTCCCTAAATCAAACAGACCTCCGTTTAACACATCCACTATTGTCATGGATGCTGTATCTGGAGTTGATCTGCAGTAGTGGATTCGTGTTATGGATATTTACAGTAGTCAATATGATGAAGTACACAGGTTTATCAGTGCAATCAATTATGGAACAATCGGCACCACATGTTTGTTACCTTCTTTTTGTTCTTTTTTTTGTTAAGGGTGCTATTGGTGTGATTGTTATATTGCATCTTATAGCATAGGGGAAACCTATTTCATGGAGGCATTGTGATGACATTCCTTGTGAAGCGGGTGGTCCGATCATGTCCGCTGCATGCTGGGAAAACTTTCTACCTTGATGGTATCCAAGCACTGGGATAAGTGCGCTAGTGTAGCAGGGGTTATATAGAGAAATAAAGATAGTTTTTACTCTCATAACTCTATTCTGTTAATCTGCACAATCAAAAGTCCCAATTTGACTTGATTACCCCACATGTAATAGTTGCTTCCAAATGTTTGGTTGTGTGTTCCTTTTGTTTGGAACCAGTCCTCAGGGTCTCCAGATGGTCCACATTTTTGCTCTGTCCCTCTCTTGTGTGAATTGGGGTAGCACAAAAATCTGAACCATCTTGGGGTTATAAGGATGGTTTCAGACCCATCAGTGGACACACAGCGTATGCACTCCGTTGTACTCCTGCCACGCTCACTTGAGAGATTTGTCAAACTTGCACTGTTAGAATAAAGCAGAGATTTTTACCGTTCCTTCTATGAAGTGAGGCCAGGGTAAGAGTGGAGCTTGGCATTCCAGCAGTATGGAACCTATTACCTGATACAGATGTGATGCCAGTGGTGGCATGTCTAGCATAAACCGGGGTAAAGTCATATCCTAATCAACTTGGGTGAAAAAAAAATGAACAGAAATATATAATCCAGATGCTTGTACGAAGAATTATAACTATACAGTATGTTGTTGTCTGCCAGTTTATTTTACACTGTATTATATTTGGGGATATGTTTCTGGAACACTGAGGTTGTTTTGTGGTACAGTATTTTGGCTGGATGTACTGTATACATTGTGTGTGGTCATGTTTCTCTTGTTTAAGCAGCTTTCTTATAAAAAGGCTACTGCGTGTGGTTGTGTCTGAGGATGGTTAGCTAATATTACTGGTGAGGTAATGGGTAAATAGTGAGGTACGAGGTAAAAAGACAACAAAAAATGTCTGTTAATATACTTGCCTTTGGAAAATAACCTGCAGTTGCCTGAACACAAGCATTTCAGCACTGTCCACTGTATATGGTGAATTTAGGGTCACCCATTTATTAATGCATGCAGAGCCTGACACTACCCAACTTTTCTGCTCATCGGTCTCTTTTCAGTTGGTCTTGTGTATATGTAAGCACTGCCCATGAGCGCTGCCATAACCCAGAGCGAATGTCCCCAATCAAGCAACAGTGTCTGGGTCTTGGTCTACGTCTGTGTGTTTGGAGTAGACAAAAAGAATGGTTATAGTTAATTACGGGTGTATACTTATATCTGTCATCAGGCTGAAACTACAGCAAACACAGGACATCATAAAAGAATCCAGATGGTGGAAATGCTTATAGCGGACTGGCACAGTATCACAGTTCATTTTGTGAAGAGTAATTTTATGCTATTTTCTCATGCAGCTTCTGAAGACTACCTTCCAAGCACAGAGCTGAAACAAGATAGCCAATCACAAAGTGGAAGGAAAGAAAGGTGAATAACCATACACGCTTTTTAAAAAAAATTAACTAATAAACAATTTGTCGTAGAGTGGTTTTGCGTAAAGTGATATCCAGATAATTGATAAAGTAAAACTACTGTACAGATAAATATGTTAATATCTCATGGGTTTAAGGGAAGTTTTATAGGCCCTGGTCTTTATCGCTCTAATTAGGCACTTGTTGGATTTTTATGTTTTGTGGGTAGGATTCCTTATTTCCTGTGCTGACGGAAACTTTTCGAACCCTTTCAAGTTTTCTGCATTCTAAGTTTTACACCTATCTTAAAATGGATTCTACTCCGTTTTTGATTATCATTCTACACACAATACTCCACAGTAACAAAGTAAATACAGATAATATCCCCATAACATAAGTATTCAGACCTGTTGTTATGGCACTTGCAATTGAGCTCTGGTGCATCATTATCCTATCAGTGGTCCTTGAAATGCTTCTATAACTTCACTGGAGTCTACCTGTGCCTAGCTAAATTCACTGGACATAATAAGGAAAGGCACACACCTGTCTAAAATCTCTCAGTGGTTATCTGTAGCCCCATAAGACAGGATTGTCAAGACATAGATCTGGGAAAGTGGCTTAGAGCATGGTAGCCTCCGTTATTCTTAAATGGAAGAGAGTTGTAACAACCAACAGTCCTCCCAGATCTGTCCGCCTGGCCAAAGCAAGCAATTAGGATGAAGGGCCTTGGTCAGAGAGTTAATCAACAACTCGGGGGTCACTATAAATGAGTTCCCTTGTGCAGATGGGAGAATCACTGTAGCACTCCACCAATAAGGCCTACACGGTACAGCGGCCAGACAGGCTGGAGTTAAGATTTACAGTTCAACAAAATCACAGGTGTGGCTTCAGAACAACTCCTGCAGTCCAGACCTGAACCCAATTGAGCATCTCTGGAGAGAGACATGAAAATGCACTGACCCTGTCTGTTCAACTTGCTCGAGCTTAAACGATTCTGCCAAGAAGAATGGAAGAAACTTTGAATGGTGTTTCAAGCTTTTAGCATCATTCACAAACAGCCTTGTGGCTGTCGGTGCTGCCAAAGGTACTTTACCCAAGTACTGAGTGATGGTTCTGAATATAACTGGGATATTTCAGGCTTAATTTTTTAAAAAAGTTTTAATTTAGCAAAACATAGCAAACACCTGTTTGCTTTGTTGTTGTGAAGTATTGTGTGCATAGAATGATGATTTGAACCCATTTTAGGCTGAGTGTGAAACATAACCAATGTGGAAAACTTGAAAAGGTCTGAAAACTTTCCATCAACACTTTAATAGCTGTTTATATGTTTAATAAATACCCTGAAGGCTGTGTTTGGCCACATACATTCTGATTTGTTACAAAGTATGAAGAACATAACTTCTCCCAGAAATGCTAAAACAAATGTATCCTTTCAAAAACTATTATCCATTTGTCTTTATTAAATAAAACCTTTTAGGTAACTGTTTATTATTACTTTTAGATTATGTGGCACTTCCACACTTTGAGCGATCTGTTACCATTTAAGTGATCATGTAATGGTAATGATGGCATTAACATAACCTGTGTTTACCTGACACACACATTTATGAGCTTTAAAACACAAAAAATGCAGGAGAAGAAAGTTCTGGTTCACGAATAGCTTTCTACCTGTACGACTCGTACTAAAACTCATTTGTGTTGTGTTTTCAGTTCTTCAGCCCCTGTTATCAATGGTATCCAGGCCCCTAAGCATGAGAACGGACTATCAGGTGGTGAAGCATCTCATTTTGAAGAGGTCATTCAGCTGTCCAATCACAGTAGTGCCAATGGCAATGGGCAGGACAAGTCGGAGTCTGACATTCCTAATGAGCCAATCATGGCTTTCGATGGTGGGAACAGCTTTCTGAAAAAAGCAGGCCCGATGAAGCCTCAGCATGTAGCAGGTGAGCTCGAGCATGGGCACAAAATCTGTTTGTTTTAAGCACCTGGGTTAGAGATTTTAGTTTATAATTAACTCATGTGCTGGTGCATTACGAGTGGAAACTACATTCAGCCATTTCATATAGGACAAACTTTTTACTCATTTGATTTCTGACAGTAGAGACACATTTTGCTCCATCTTTGCACTATATTTTTTTTGCAGGGTCATCATTTTGCTCTGACCCATTTCTTTTGCCTGCCTTGTACAAACATAGCAGGTCAATGTGTATAGGTTTACCACTCTGTTCCTTAGCACTGAACGATGGGGTGAAATGACTGACAGGCATTCACTGCAAGAGCTGCCATGTGCTGAATTCCCGGAGGGGCGTTGAAGGGGCCCAGGTTTTCCTTTCTTGTACGCGAGCCTGGAAATGGGAGCCTGGCTCTTATTTAACCCATATATCCCCTCTCACTGGCATGGTCAGCAATAGTGACAGCCATCACTATGACAACCTGCAGCACACAGCTCCACCTGCTACCCTGCAGACAGGCATAAAACACAAGTTATTGCCAACACAAAGATGTAGAGGTCACACCAGCTCTACATTTGCAGTCAACATTTATAAGTGGTGTAGGCAGTGCTATGTCAGTGTTTATGTGATCTTGTTAAACCTGGGCTGGTTAATATTAATTTCATAGCAAGAGCTTTGGCATAAAAATTTGCCTACTTTTGTTATAAATTAATATTTCTTTAAAGAAAATGTTAAAATGGAAAAGCCCATATATTTAGTTAACCTCTTTTAAAATGAAAAGAAGATAATATTTCCACAAGATTTTCCATTGCTATTTTTATTCCAGTATAGTTTCTCCTCTACACTATTTATTTCTTTCTCTTCCAGAGGTGCTGTGAGCTTCAGCGCTGTTAAACAGAGGTGATGTCGGACGTCTGCCTGACTCGCAGCTCCCTGCCCGAGGGTATTGTGTGATGAAGCACAGCCTGACCAGACCCTTGCCAACTCAATCACTGACTGCTGTTTAGATAGTCCAGAGCATCATCATGCATAGAACCTGCCCTGTGCAAAAGGGTGTGATTACAAGAAGCCACTCTGCTGTCAAGCTTAACTAAACAAATGCTCACCACCCCTAAGGTGCATTCTGTCACTATTTATCAAAAAGCCCTCTCAACAGTCTGACTTCGCCCCTTAGGGAAGATTGCTCCATGCGTCTCCGTGATCACCAGAGCAAGCGCGCGCGCGCACACACACACACACACACACACACACACACACACACACACACACACACACACACACACACACACACACACACACACACGACTTGACATGGCTGTATTTCTTATCATGAGTTAAAAAGAGAAGTGCTATGGCTAGGATTGTTTTTAATGTTTAGTTATTTAATGTGATGAGAATTGTAACTACTTGGTACAGCTATATGTGAATAGTGTAAATTGGAAAAAGGTGAGAGAGCTTTGTGAAATTAAATGGAATGAAGGGGAGCAATATGTCTCAGTTTGAATCTTTTTTTCTGAGTAATGGTTAACTGGAGATGCACAGATTTTCTTTATCAGGGGTATTCCTTTCAAAATTGCACTGGTCCCATGACATAAAATTCCTGATAGAAACCAACACTGTTAAATGAAGACAAAAGTTGTCTTTTAATGCATAGCCATTTGTCTCTTATGGTATTGAAAAATGTAAGATGAAGTGGTATTGTTTCATGGTGCTTTACTTCACCACGTTTGACTAGTGACATGGACTGAACAGATGAGACATGTCTTTTTTATTTTTTTATTTAACAAGACTCTTTGATCACACTGTTTATGCTTTTAGCATTTTTTACAAGCTACGTTGCTGTTTTGCACATCAAAAGAGAGAGGACAAATAAGCTAGAAAATCTATAAAAGTCTGTAAAATCCTTTCTGAATTCTCCTGAAATCTTTTTCTGAATTAATGATTTTAACATTTCAGCTAGTGTATGATCTAATGGCATGCCTTCAGGCCATAACCCCCCACCCTAGGCAGTGAACAAACACTCAGAAGGCTGTTTTGGAAATATAAGCACAACAATATCAATGAATAAATTAGGTATAACTAGGCTAAGTGTAACAATGTGCTGTACCACATACACATGAAATATACAACATGTACTGTATAATTTTGTACATGTTATAAGTCTTAATACCCATCAAAGGCATAAGGCATGCCTTTAGGTTAACTGCCCATTTAACTTTTCTACTAGTACCAGACCACCGGCCTGTCTCAGGCCCTGCATTCTGAACACAAATATAGACAGTGGCCTGTAGAAGACAGCTATATTGCCATTGTTAATCTCACAAAGTGTGTTTACCATGTGTTCCCATCTCTTAAAACCTTATTAACTGTGGGTGAATAACTAATAAATAGTTTTAAATGGGGCGGCACGGTGGCTTAGTGGTTAGCACTGTCACCTAGCACATCCAGAGTCCGGGTTCGATTCCCGGCCAGGAGTTTGGGGGGAGGGTTCATCTAGGTACTCCGGTTTCCTCCCAAAGACTTGCAGATTAGGCAAATTGGTGTTCGCAAATTGCCTTTAGTGTGCGAGTGGGTGTACCCTGGATAGATGATGAGTGCGATGACTTTGCATTTGTCCTGTACCATATATATTTTTTTAATTTCCCATTTTTAATTACTTTCTTGTTACCTGTCGTTTCCTTGGTTCAGCCTTGGTTCAGCAGTAGGTCCCTGTAGAGCCTTGAGTGGGAATGTAAAAGCAGGGTTTATATTTAGAAAGGTGCCTGTCACTAAGTGATGGCGATGAAATACTGCCAAGAAGTTGGATTATTCACAAAGAATGAATGGGGGGGTCGTGCAATTTACAAGGTCCTGACGGATATACTGCAGGACAAAGACCCCGTCAATGTAGAAAGGGCATGTCACTCAAGCAGTCATGGAATTGCGTGGTGTTACATGCTCACAGTTTGGTACACGGTTTACAATATCTTCAGGGCAATCCTGGGGTCATGTTGTTGGCAGCCTGAGACACTAGCACCCTAGCTCAAAGAGCACTTTATTTATTGTGCTAGGAAGCTTGCCATCCAAAGCCAAGCTGACTTTTTATGTAAATATTTTTTGCAATTTTGTAAATTTCCATTTTGTAGCTGCCAGACAAGCACTGCAGTATGAGTAATGAAAGTGCAGGTTTGAGGTTTGCTTGAACATTGTGAGTATTTTTTTTTTCTTTCTTCAATTTCTTCACAACCCCGTTAACATCCAGGGGACAAATTTCAGTGGTGGAAAAAAAAAAAACTAAGTGAGCCTTATTTAAAGCTTCAGGAATCTTTGACCTTGTGGAATCCCAAACAATGTAATTTAAACATAATTCTGTTGGTCATGCCGTATTCAAAGGATAGGGTGAAGTCGCAAAATGGATTGAGACAGCTGGAAACATCGGCACCATCAAAAGGCCTCAGCCAAAACGCTGCCCCTTTAACCAAAGATCTCTCCCTGTCCTTTTCCCTCATGCTCACTCTTATAGTCTAAGCAACAGGCCCCCTCCCCACAGCTGTTATCTGATGACGGCACATTAATAGGAGACCGCAGCCTAGCTAGCACTCTAAATAAACCTGCTGGAAGTTGCTGGCTTTCCGTCTATGCAGGGTTCTTTCCGATTGAGAGTGTTTCAGCAGTGCCGAAGCCGTCGTGGTCGAAATTTCGTCCCTGGACGTGCTGCTTATCGCGTTTTCCCTGTTTTGTTGATATTTTAAAGAGATTACTAGTTGTATCAGTGAAACTAGTCTCAAGCGCTAGGGTATGACCATTAATATGGTCATCAAGCAGATGGCGCTGGATTGGCAGCAGCTGGGTAGTAAATTGAACGTGTTGAAATTTGTGTCTCTTTCACATAGAACCATGAGGGCTAGTGTAATGTAAGCTTCAAATGATGTTCAAATCCTGCTCTAAATAAAGATGCCTGCTCATACTGCAAATCAGTCTTGTTGATTTGTTTTCTAGCAGCAGATGCCAAAAGATAAAATTTGTGATGTTTGCGCTCTTGCTTGCATAAATCATGCTACATCTAAATACTAGCTGGTTGGTGGTGGTTCCATTCAAGTGTCAGACAAAGTGGTTCTTAATTTGGATGGCTCTTTGAGTTTCCACAGAGAAGGACAAGCCAAAGAACCATTATATTTGTATGACTGTATAAAAATACATTTATATAACATAATATAAAATTATTAAAATGTATATTTGTTTAAGAAGTGTACCTTATAAATTGCCAAATCTTAATTTTCACTCAATTTAATCCACTGGATTGGGAAATCTTTAAAATAATTAAAAAATATATATATATTTTTATTTTTATGAGAAACTCACAAGGTTTCCCTGATGTTCAGCATTCTTTCAAAGAAGAACAACTGGAATGGAGGATTTCAAATGAAATATGAAAAGGAAGGAAAGATGACAGCCCCAGATACGTGAAATGCAGTACTGTACATGCTTTCCTGAACCCCTACATGCACATCTTTAGTATTTGCCACACGCCTCGAAAGCAGATCATACTAGTGTTCATTATCTATTTGCTTGTAATTTCCACCTGACAGTGAAGTTTTACGAGCGAGCCACCTGCTAGTCGCCTGCTGTGGATTTGCCAGCTTTCCAACTTGGCTATTTTCAGAACAGGATGTCTGTCTTCTGAACAGCACCACTGCATAATATTAATATTGTAACACAACTTTCATGATGAATCACAACTTGGATTAGAAATCTCAACTTTCATGTTGAATCTCAACTCACTAAGAGGAGGTTATTTTTTTTCCTGATACAATGTCAGATTTATTCCCAATATAAACCGAAGCTTCGATGGTAGAATAGAATCTCTTTGTTTGCTTCAGTGCTTTAATGTCCACAGATGAACTATTGTTACAAAGCTAGTCAATTTCATGTTGTATATGTATTACAGTGGTGATGGGGAAATAATTTTTTGAATTGATGTGTCCAGCACATCGTGTGACTGTAAATCACAAAGCATTAACTACGCAAGTTTCACACATCTGAAGTCATTTTAATGCCTGAAGGATAACTGAGCACTGAGCTGTAATGTTGCCTTGAGCATTGGAGAATTTGCCCTTTAAAATATTTCAACAGTTTAGTAAGTCTAATAAAGTTTGCTAAAAAAATATGATGTAGAAACTTTCCACATGAGAAGAGCATTAAGGATAATGGAAGCCAGCTATGAAAGAAAACTTATTTTGAGAGCTTATAATTTTGAGCTTTTGATTTTTTATTTATTTATACAATTATTATTAATATTTAATATGACATTTGTAACATGAATCAATCGATTTGATTAAGATGAAATTATCATAATTCCTTCTTCTGACTCATTTCTGCATGAAAAAGCTGCAATGTTATCACTTCATTGGTGGCAGGAGGTTGTGGGAAAGGAAGTCAAAACTGTTTTCAAATGCCTTGATGGAGCAGCGCGAAGTGTTTACAGCTCAAGTATGACTCAATTTGACAATTCTATACAATGACACCCTGAATTTGTGTGTATATAACAAAATATAAATAAAGTTTTGCATGTTCTGGATGGGATTTCCAGGCACCATGCCCACACAAATTCACATCTAGTGGCAATTTACTATAGTATGGTCACCTGTGAATATGTTTTTGGAAGGTGTGGTGAAACCAGATAACCCAGAGGAAACCCACATGGAGACACTTCACACAGACAGTAGTATGAGTTCAGGTTTGAACCATGGATATCAAATACAAGAGTACCCCCATATTATCAACACCAAATTTGATACTGCATGTAACTGTTTATGAATATTATATAAATAATAGTCCTATAATCCTCTCATTATTTATAGTCCTATAAATAATGAACCTTAATAGTCTATTATTTTTTTTTATTATTTTTGTCATTCTTGGACTTGTTTAAAAACAGATGTTTTTGGTTATCCTGTCCTCCTTTCTTTCCACTTTTTTTCCTTTTTCTGCTTATCTTTTTCTAGAGAAATAGTACAATAACTAATATTTATTAATGATCCAAGCCTTGAAATGACATGGGCATTCCAGCATGTGCAGCTATTTGCCAAGTATGCAGTTAGAATTCCTTGAAATCCAAATATTACTTAAATGTCACCTGTATGATCTTGATAATTTACTGACTGAAAAGAAAGTTAAAGTCACATCTGATATCTAAATGATCTAATTGGACCACTTCAGTTACTCAGCATGCTAAAAACATTGTACATTGGATAATCCCTGGGTTTTTTTTTTTTTTGTTTGTTTGTTTGTTTGATATTTAACGACCGTTCTCACGCCTTAAAGTTCTTTAAAAGACATTTGGAAAAGAGAAGAAGGAGCTGTGTGTAATAAAACATCATGTCCCGCCATATCATTCCGACATTCCTCTCAGAACAACGTGGGTTAGTTGGATCAAAAGGTCTGGATGGTCACCAACCAGCTTCAGCTTATGATCTTGTTTAAACCTGATTAGTCATTGACATAAATTAAGTGAAGTGTACATCAACAGGAAATCTTGTTTATTGAAAACAGATGGGGGGACAGACAACAGGGGCCCTAGGGACAAAAGCACACATACAGAATGCAACAGTCAAAGCACAAACATTACCGGGATGTGCTGCAAATGCAAAATTTAAAGCACATGCAACAAGTAAAATGCTGCAAAACAAGTTTCATTAAGATGAAATGATTATAATTCCTTCTTCTGCAATCTTCTGACTCATTTAGTTGAGGTTGTGGGAAAGGAAGGCAAAACTGTTGGAGCAGCGTGTAGTGTTTTCTCACAGCTCCAGTATGACTCAATTTGACACTTCTATATAATGGCACACTAATTTTGTGTCTATAACAAAAAAAATCTCATGTTTGGGATTGCCAGGCACCATGCCCACACAAATTCACATCTAGTGGCAAATTCCTGTAGTATGATCACCTGTGAATATGTTTTTGGAAGGTGTGAGGAAACCAGAGAACCCAGAGAAAACCCACATGGAGACACTGAGAACATGAAAAGCTTCAAACTGCAAAACCAAAACCACATACAAAAGTGAAAAAATTAAATGCAAAAATAAAAATACAGCAGAAGAAGGTTGTTACACTGGAAGTGCTCCGGGAAAGTAGGCGGAGTAATGAGTGTTACTTTTGACTTCCCACCTTTGTACATTTGCTGCCCAGGTTTTGCACTTTTGGTGGAGCAAATCCTTAATGCAGTGTTTTTGTTCTGGCATGCACTTTGCCTTTTGTATGTTTTTGTATTTGCAGTGTTTGAGTTTTTGCTTGTGCTTTCCCTTACCTTATTTGTAGTATTTTTAACAACTTAGTTTTCTTTCAACTTCTTTCAGGTACATGTATGTTGCTTCTGTTATCCAAAATGGTTAACAGCAGCTCAGATCAGAGAGCAGGTCAATGCCACACAGAGTTCTAGCAGCAGACACGTCTCTAGAACAACTGTTAAGAGGAGACTGTGTGAATCAGGCCTTCATGGTAGAATATCTGCTAGGAAACCACTGCTAAGGACAGGCAACAAGCAGAAGAGACTTGTTTGGGCTAAAGAACACAATAAAGAAAACTCTTTGAATGAGGTGTGTCCAGTATATACAGTATATATCACAGTTATATCACAGTCCTTCATATTATTATTATTATTATTATTATTATTATTATTATTATTATTATTATTATTCTTTTGCAGGAATACTAATGTTTGGAAATCAGAAATATTTTTGTACTAATTTAATTATGAAATCATAAAATGAAAACAAAGTTTGTACCAAAAAAAACAAAACAAAAAACTGATGTCTAAGACTTATATTCTAGGTAAATTATATTTTAGTATAGATTTTAGATTACATGTAAAGTGAAATATTTCAAGCCTTTTTAAAAATTTGAATGATTATGGCTTATATGCCATGAAAATAAAAAATCCAGTAGCGTAAAATATTAGAATATTTAATTTTGAGTTTGAGTAAATGAAAGTATAAACACTGTGTACCTCTCAGTCTAGTTCAGTACATGCATGGGGAGGAGTGCTCATTTGATGTTTGTCCAGAAGACCATCAGCAACCTCCTCAAGGAGTGTAATCCCAAAGCCTTAAAGTGTGCACAACCTTAAGAAGACTGTCAAGCAAAGCTGATTCAAGAACGTGGGAGAGCTTCACAGGAAGTGGACTGAGGCTGAAGTCAGCATATCAAGAAAAATCAGCTACAACTGTTGCATTCCTAGTATCAAGCAACTCCTATTTCTGACAGAAATAATGTCAGAATGTAAGACAGAATCTTACCTTGACCATTGCTCAGTGAATCAAAGTCCTTTTTTTTTTTTCAAATGAAAGCAACATTTGCATTTTATTTGCAAATGAAAAGGCTGAATCTAGAGGAGGAGTCCAGATTGCCTCCAGTGTGAAGTCTTTTCCCATACAAACACAAAATACAACCGAAACTTGAGAAAAAAAAAATATATACAAACCCCTTTTTTTTTTACCAGACCTGTTTACCTGAAATGTAAAGTATGATGATGAAACATTAAAACATCAGATTAACAAATAATGCATTAGTCTGTAGAGTTTCCAAGATAACAGAGACAAGGATGCCATATTTTGTCAAACTGCTCCAGTTGGCCCTTCGAACAGTATCTAATTTGTTCCAAATGTAGTGTGGAAATCATTTCTCCGAGCCATAACTTGACTGTAGGAGCCTCCCCTTTCTTCCAGAACAATACTAGTAGCTTCTTGGCTGTAATTAAACTATATGCAAGTAGTTTGTTTTGTGCTCCTGATAACGGATGCATACAGTATATTCAGGAAGTCCCATAATAAGAAATTCTGGGTCTAGCTGTATTTGCACTCTAAACATTTCTGAAAGGACATCAGAAATTCCACTCCAATAACTCTGTATCTTGGAGCATAAAATAAAACTATGGGACAAATCAGCATCTACAGTACTAAATTACATTTCTCAGAAAGAGGTGAAACATTTTGGAAAATTCTATATGCAGTTCTTTTTTTTTTTTTAATAAACTCTTCTGCCTTGTTACATCAGAAATGAAATTTTCACTCCCAGTTCTTTCTCCCAGTTTTCCTTAAGAAACCTAGTAGGAGATCATAAATTATTAATAATGCATTTTTACTTCCTTTACACTGATCAAGACACCTCTCAATAATAATGGGTGATATTTTAGCTGATGAAGCTGTACGAGCAAGCATCTAATTTCTAATCTATATAAATCTAAAGAAATGACCCTGAGGGAGTTAAAATTTCTGTTGGAGCTGACTAAATGATCGCAGAATACCATCCATGAAAAAGTCCCCTATATTACAGTACGTACACCCGTTTCTTTCCATTGCACAAAGGTCCCATCCAGCTTTGATGGTATGAATGATGGATTGCTAGCAATGGGAGTTAAAAATGACAATGATTTGTCTTAAAATGTTGATTTATCTGTTTCCAGATACGGAGTATCGAAATACAATACTACCACTGTAGGTAGACTGATCAGGAGTAACGGGAAGAATCACAGCTCCTGGATTGTATGGATAATATTGATCACAAACTATTTGGAGCCAATTTGGAGGAGCACTATAATCATCCAACCACATTTAAATTAGTCTAATGTAAGAAGCCCAGTAATAAAGGCAAAAATCAGGGAGCTCGGTGATGATTTGCGGTGTCATGTCATACGCTGGAGTTGATACACTCTGTTTTTTATCATGTCCAAAGTCAACGTAGCCATCTCCTAGGGGATTTTTGAGCACTTTATGCTTCTGTCTGCTGACAAGCTTTATGGAGATGGTGATTTCTTTTTCCAGCAGGTCTTAGCACATGCCCACAGTGCCAAAACTATGACTAACTGATTTGCTGACCATTATATTACTGTGCTTGATCTCTATGGGGTATTATGAGAAGATAAGAGCTAACCAACCCAACAATAAAGACAAGCAACAATGAGCTTAATCTGCATGTCTTTGGTCTGTAGGAGGAAACCAGTGTACCCTGGGAAAACCCACCAAGCATATGTGGACTGAGCACACATGCTGTGATCAATAGTCCATTTAAAAGTCCCTTTTAGATCAGTTGTGTAAACCTGCCATGAAATACTGTAATGACATTGATATGACATTTTTACTTTTACTGTATATTTACAGCATTTGGCAGGTACCTTTATCAGGGGAAACTTAAAAAAAGGTCTATCAAGAATGTCTTCAATCTAGTACAAATCAGTAAGGATCTAAAATACTAGCAAATAATTCTGTTACATAAGTGTTGGTTGAACTACAGTATGTTAGTACTTGGTCAAACAGGAATAACGTAATTATGACTATAACAGTCATTTTAATCCAACGCCTGCTTATTTAGATCTGTTAAAATACGAGTCAGTGCAGATATAAGGATCTGTTCCGTGGTTCATGTGTGCATTACTGAATACTTCTTTCTGACCCCTGGAGGCAAGTTAAATACCTCCAAAACTCTTCTGCAACTAGCATTATTGACTGCTTATAGACCAGACTGAAGCTGAACACTGGGTCTATTCAAACTAATAATTTTCTCTGGCATCAATTCTGGAATTGGTAAATGGTAAAAAAAAAAAAAAAATGAGATCACTCAGTTAAAAAATACAAATGAGGAGAACATGTTTCTCTTTCCACCACACAAGCAGTGATAACTTTTATTTAATCTTAATCTGTCCCATTTCACCCTTAATGCACTTTATTAATTCCTCCACGGGTCATTTTTTACTAAACCTGTATTGTAGGTGTGTGTGGTTGTGTGTGTGTGTACAACAAGAAAACTGTTCTACATGTTATTTTGCATATGGCCCTTGTCTCCTCTTCAAAACCAAGACAATTCTGTAGACTCCTCAAGCAACTGATAAGTTACTAGAATTAAATTTCACATTTTAGCAAAAAAACAACAGCCAGAGTTATGACATACGGTACAAGCAAAGTTTCATGCTAAGATACTGAAATATTAGACCACCTGACAGGATATAAAGATAAGGACTACCATATGAGATGTTGAACAAGAGCTCCAGCTAGAGTAGGTTTGAGGAAATTATTATTTTCTGGTTAAGTAACTAAATGTGGTCATGAATAAAATCCAGATGTGTTTGGGTAATCCTGTCAGAGTAGGGTTTTGGGTATATATGTGCTGTATCCAGTGAGCAAATTAGAGGCGCTAAAAGAATTGACATTTCATCTGTTGAATAAAGGTGTCTTTTATGATGTGCAACTACTATACATGAGATGTTCAAGTCAAACCAAGATGTGGGATTAAATTTCTCATGAATTAAGACATAAGACTGATTAACATTTCAAAAGACTTCAAGCACAGTACAGTGATGAGAACCTTAGTAGCAGTAAAACATCTGACTAGTGCATTTGACAGAAGGCCCATGAATGACGATCCTAGCTGAGGCGGCTTGGAGCCCGCTGCAGTCATTTCCTTGAACATTAAAAGAGCGGAACACCTGATTCCTGAAAATTGAGTTGCTGCCAACTTGCAGAAAAGACACATCTGTCTGTGGGGAATGTACACACAATCATTCACAAACACCTTTTGCACATTAAGCGAACTCAGCTGAGAGTTATTGCCACATCTTGATATTGTCTTGACTGCCCTCCAATCCATTTCCACATGTTTGGGCCATCTACATGAGTTGCTGCAAATCCAGAAAACATGAAGCAAGCAGTCTAATTCTGGTAAACACTGGGATACGTGCATTAGTGGAGCAGGATATTATATACAGAAATAAAGGGAGTTTTTACTCTCATAACTGTTATTCTGTTACTATGTTCAATCAAAAGACCCAGTCTGACTTGAATGTCCGTCATATAAGAAAATCTGTATGAAACTGTAAGATTAAACCTAATTGCAAGTTGAACATACTTTTTTCTGTATAATACATATTAATGAAGCAAATAATAGATTTTTATTTGGTTATTATACTGTATTTGCAATAGGTTTGCAGGTTTGGTGTTTTTCTCATTATACATAGTATATTTCTTTATTGCTCCTCCTTTTTTTTTTTTTTTAAATAGAGAGTCAATAGATCCACATAGTTGCATGCCACTCTTTTCCGTTCGGAGCATGTGCATGATTATGCTGGAATTTATGCTTCCTCCTTCCTAAGAACCATACAGATATGTCCTTTGGCTATTTTGCTCAAATGAAGGACTCCAGAGCTGTTCTGTGCAATCCTACCCACTGCACCTCCATGCCATATGTTAGAAATGAGAAAATTATAGCTTCCATATTTGTCACTTTTAGAATCCCAAATATGCAAGCTATAATTTTCTCATTCTAACATAAGGCATGGAGGTGCAGTGGGTACGATTACACAGCTTCAGAGTCCCTCATTAGGGCCGTCACTCTGGCTACTTTATATAAGGAGTTTTGCATATTCTACCTGCTTTTGTGTAAATTTCCACCAGGTTCTCTGGTTTTCTCCCACTGTCCAAAAACCTTCAGATTTGGCTATACTAATACGCAAATACCAGGATATTATTGTTTCCAAATATGAATAATGAAAAATTGTAATTTAAATCAACTTACATTCAACCTGAAAACAATTTATATTCAACTTTGTAGTTGCGAATTCTGAACTTAGTTTTGCATTTCTGCCTTACTGTACAACAGCAATTTAGAAATTAAATAGTTCATGCTTCAATTGCCCCAAGTGACATCATCAGTTGGGGCATGGTGATTAGCACAGTTGCATTGCACCTCCAGGACTCAGGGGTTGAATCTCCCCTTTGGTTTGTGTGCTTTGTGGATTATCTCTGGGGGACCAAACCCGGGACCGGGAGCTACAAGGCGACAGTGCTAGCCACTAAGCCACTGTGCCGCCATGTACAGTATACAGCATAACCAGCTGTAATGCCCCCGACATCTTTTTGTTCCTTAAGCAATGCTAGCAAATGTTGGAAAAAGGACTGTTATGGCCTTTTGTAATGCTCAGTGTAGTTGGTTGTGCTTTCTGTCTTTTCCGTATATGGAATGTTATCACTGGGTTCTAAAGGTGTGCTGTGCTATATAGGAGAAATGTTCGAGAGGAGAGGCCAAACTAATCCTCCAATGTTTGTGGCATGTTTTCTAAATGCATAACCAATTGTTTAAAACAGGTTTGAGGAATACCTTGTAAGAGATCAGTGTCCCATATGTGCTTTGGACTGGATATTTGAATATTATTTACTTGTTATTTAGTTTGTCCCTGAAGTGAATGTCCAGCATTGGTTTGTTTTTGTTTGAACTTTATACTTTTTTTGACCAATGACAATCTTTGAGCTTGAGCGATAGAGTTGACTCTAGATTAGCGGCCCTCACTGTATCCTAAAAAAAAATCGTAGATCTTTGTACTGCTTGATTGGCACCATGCTACAATTTGTGCTTTATGGTGCCTGTGTGCATTGGTTGCTTAATTACAGTATATAGCTTTTTCTTTGTTTATCTCTAATACACATGCGATTAGTTCTCTACCAAGCATACTTAGTTATTTAACCTGAGTGGCACAATGAGTAAAACACTTCTTGATTGCAAAACATAAATTTATACAGTGGCACTATTCAAAATAATAACAACATTCGATGATTGCCTGGAATTTGTAACTTTAAACAACAATTAATGGCCACTGCTCACTAGTAAAAATCAGTTTCCTGCATGGCTGTTGGCTGTTTTCCACTGTGCGCCATGTGGAGCATTTTAATCCACTAAGGAACAGCCTGTTTAGTAAACATGTTTATCTACTTGTCACGTCCTTAGTTACAGTTTGGCAGCACATCATATAACCATAGTGCAATAACACTGCCGCTGAAAGTAAATTGTTAACTCATTAAAAACTCATTAAATTAAAAACTGATTTCTCACTTATTGTGCATAACTTAGTTTGGTTAAGAGGACTCTACCTATGCAACTGCATAGTGCCACGAGGAGAGCAGCATCCCATATGTCCAGTGAAGTGTAATGTTAATCCTACAGCCTACAACAACATTTTAGATAATTGTATACATCCAATTTTAAGGCACTTGTTTGGTGCCTGTGCACAAAGCAAGTTTGGAGTGATTGAACTCTAGTAACCTGAACAGAGTCTGACCTTATCTCCACTGTGCACATTTAGAAGAATTGGAAAGCCAGACCTTCTCATCTAACATCAGTCCCACATAAATGTCATTTTGAATAAATGGGCACAAATTTTCCATAAACATATATTAATGCTCATGGTATGTAATGTGATGTCAAATGAAATCATATAGACTTTTGATGATCAGGTGTCTAAATATTGTAGGCCACATAATATAGTTTATGTACAGTTTTATACAATTTAGGTGAATTTCTTCCAAATACTGTATTTTCATATAACTGGCTGTGGTTTTGTGCATCTAGAAGACGGAATCTGAAATTCTATGTTCCATGCCTGAGGTTTGGTTTTAGTCTTTCTACCACCACCACTTCATCAATTTCATGTCATGCATATTAGTTTTTTATTATCAATAAGATTTCTGCTCTGAGGGCCTGTCTGGCTCTCGAGGTCTGTACGGCATGAGATGTTAGTAGAAGAAGCAGCCTTTGGCCAAACCCCACCCCAATGCCATCTCGAAGGAGAATTGCCAGGAACACCCTTCTTCTATTTTTATTTCCTGCCACAAAAATGATGACTGGTTAAGGCCATTGGCTTCATCAGAGGGCTGGATGTTTCTTGGATAAAATATTAAGGTGAATAAACATTCATGAAAAATAAAATAAAAATGGTGTCTGGATATTCTTAGTTTCTCAGGGAACTGAAGGAGCAGGTCTCATGCTATGGTAAGAAGAGCTGGTTTTATTCGTTTCAGATCCTCCTTACATAGTTCCAGTGGCTCTGCTTGGGATAGTATCTTTGTCTGAACACATGCACACGGTGGTTGGCTTTGCGAGACAACCAGCAGTGACTCACTGTGGTTTCTAACAGCATTCCTTTCAGAAGCTCCTGAGTGAAAAAACAATCTCATATATAAGAGAGAAAGAGGGGAATAACACAGAATGTTTAATGCATGAAGTTTGAGGTTATTTAAGTGTGTGCCAAGAATGGTTAACTACATCTGTATCTGGTTATCTGTGACATTAACAGTTGCAGATGGTTGATTTACCTTGAACATTAGTGATCCTGAACTTTTGCTTTTGTATAATTTGTGTCTTGCTGTTTTACACTACAGTGCCCAGCCAAAAAAAAAAAAAAAAAAATAGTCACGCACTGAGATCTTCTTGGCTGAGATATTGCGTTAATGACAGGAGAGTCATACTGCCTTCAGAAAGTCTTCTCCAACACATCTAGAAGACTTGGTAGTATTGTTAATTAGTGGAGTACTCCACTTAGTAGAGTAGTGTTAAGGTCAGGAATCTGTGATGGCCAGTTCATGTGTGAAAACAATTCCTCATGCAGTCCTGAAAGATGCCAGTGCCATAAGGAAAGGAAATGAATCAATTCATTGTATAACCTTCATGTCAACAGCTGACATTATTTCATTGACACGAATCCTTGTTGAGGATTTGAGGCCAATTTTAGGCCTTTTTTTTAGGGGTCAAGCACCTATAAATCTTAGCACCCACAAACTCAACAACAACAACAACAACAACACTAATAATAATAAAAGTTACTATCCCTTTTTTTTTTTTTACATTTTTTTTTTGCACATAACAACATAATAAAAATCATTGGATTATAGTGGGTATCAGTATTAGGCAAATGCAATCTTAGATGAACAACAACATTCAATTTTTTTTTAAACATGCAATTATTTATTGAACAAAAATGAAGCAATAAAAAAATAAAATAAAAGTGGGCAATCCCACAAATAGGTTGCAGCCAGATGCTGCTAATCATCAGCCTTTAATTAATTGATCATCACCAGGTGTCCAGATCTCTATAAAAGCAGAAAATTTGGCAGTTTGCTGGTCTGGAGCATTCAGGTGTGTTGTGTTAAAATAATGGCAAGTGGGAAAAACATAAGCAATGGTCCTAGAAAAGCAATTGTTGCGATGCGTCAATCTGGAAAAGATTATAAATCAATTTCTGAACAATTTGGAGTGCATCATTCTACAAGGAGAAAGTTTATTTACAAGTGTAAAGCATTCAAGACAGTTGCCAAACTTTACCATTCTGATTGCATTCACTATAAAGTCAGAAGATTCAATACTCAGAGAAATACTAAGAAAGACAAAACGAAAGTTCTTGACAGCACAATTCAAATTAAAAGAAGACTAGTTTGTTAGGAAGGGTTGTCAAGAGAAAGCCTCTCAACAACTGAGGTTTGCAAAACTGTAAAACCACAAGATGTCTGGAACAATGTATTATGTACAATGAGACCAAAGTGGAGTTGTTTGGTCTTCATGCCCAGTCCCACGTTTGGTGAAAATCAAACAGCATTTCAGCTGAAACACCTCAAGCCCACTGGCAAGCATGACAGTGGAGGGGTGATGATTTGGGCTTGTTTTTGCAACCACAGGGCCTGCATTGGGTCATGCTGAAAGTTTGAATGGCCTAGTCAAAATCAAGACCTCAACCCAACTGAAATGCTACGGTGGGAGCTTAAGAGGTCTGTGCATAATCTGTTGCCGCAAAACCTTAATGAACTGAAGCAATGTTAGAACGAAGAATTGGCCAAAATGTAACACACAGCAATGTAAGAGACTGAAAAACTCATTCAGGAAACTATTGCTTAAAGTAGCATTGTACACTTTTTTGGGGCTTCATTTTAGTTATATAAATAGTGACACAAAACCTTAATGAACTGAAGCAATGTTAGAACGAAGAATTGGCCAAAATGTAACACACAGCAATGTAAGAGACTGAAAAACTCATTCAGGAAACTATTGCTTAAAGTAGCATTGTACACTTTTTTGGGGCTTCATTTTAGTTATATAAATAGTGACACAAAACCTTAATGAACTGAAGCAATGTTAGAACGAAGAATTGGCCAAAATGTAACACACAGCAATGTAAGAGACTGAAAAACTCATTCAGGAAACTATTGCTTAAAGTAGCATTGTACACTTTTTTGGGGCTTCATTTTAGTTATATAAATAGTGACACAAAACCTTAATGAACTGAAGCAATGTTAGAACGAAGAATTGGCCAAAATGTAACACACAGCAATGTAAGAGACTGAAAAACTCATTCAGGAAACTATTGCTTAAAGTAGCATTGTACACTTTTTTGGGGCTTCATTTTAGTTATATAAATAGTGACACAAAACCTTAATGAACTGAAGCAATGTTAGAACGAAGAATTGGCCAAAATGTAACACACAGCAATGTAAGAGACTGAAAAACTCATTCAGGAAACTATTGCTTAAAGTAGCATTGTACACTTTTTTGGGGCTTCATTTTAGTTATATAAATAGTGACACAAAACCTTAATGAACTGAAGCAATGTTAGAACGAAGAATTGGCCAAAATGTAACACACAGCAATGTAAGAGACTGAAAAACTCATTCAGGAAACTATTGCTTAAAGTAGCATTGTACACTTTTTTGGGGCTTCATTTTAGTTATATAAATAGTGACACAAAACCTTAATGAACTGAAGCAATGTTAGAACGAAGAATTGGCCAAAATGTAACACACAGCAATGTAAGAGACTGAAAAACTCATTCAGGAAACTATTGCTTAAAGTAGCATTGTACACTTTTTTGGGGCTTCATTTTAGTTATATAAATAGTGACACGATGAAAAACATTATGTGGTTGTTTGAGGTTGTGTATGCCTTCTACTGAGACCCATTCTGATCAAATGATTTCTTAAAAATTGTTTTTATACAAACACCATAGAATTAAAAGAGGTGGTACTAACTTTTGAACATGACTGTAGAAATGTCTATTAAACATAGCTGATTTAAAGATGTTTTAATTGCACTAAGTGTTTAAGTGATCTCCTATCACTGTTTTCTATTTTTTTTTCTGACCACAATTCTTTCATGAAATTGACAGTTCAGTCCTATCTTTCCAGGTTTTAATAATGCATCAGATGATTTTTAACCCAATTCCAATTATTTCAGAAAACTCCTAAGTTGTTTTCTTTGCTTGAGGCAGGCCAATAATTTTAGTCTTCTGAAAACATCTTTTCCATTACCAAGCGATACCTTTTCCATCATGGTTGTTCAAGAGCTTTGAATATACTCACTGCATCAATTAGACTCGAAAGAAAGGCTGCTAGCTAAAATGTAGTTCTTCAATCAAAGGCTTTTACAGTATTTGTTTATTTAAATCCAAATGGCAATTTTTGATTGTGCAATACATAATAAGGATTAATGTAAGAATAAAGAAAAAAAATCTGCCATTAGTTTAACTTTGAATTCTGTCTTTCTGTCCTTAACATTTCCTTCCTTGATGAGAGACAAGTCCATTGCAGGACACCATGCACATTAACATGCTCACTCACACTTGAGGCTACAGTATATAGCAATTTAGTACAGCTAATCTGCCTCCTGGCATGTGTCTGGAAGGTGAGAAGAAACAGGAGAACCCAGAGGAAACCCTTAGAGACACAGGGAAAGCATGCAAAACCCCATGCAGACAGTAACTTGAGCTCAGGATTGAGCCAGAGACCCAGGAGCTGTGAGGCTGTAATGCTCTGCACTGTGTAACTGTACCAACTGCAAGCCATAATTACCCAAAAATAAGATAATAAAGGTGTGAATGTATGAGAGCTAACAAAAATCCTGTCTAGAACACATTGAGAAAAGTAAAGATACAATAGCCTATGACTTATATAAGGATATATGTATATTATAACTATTCTTAAAAGAAATCTGACCCAAATGAGCCTTGCTGTAATGAGACACCAAGACCCCTGAGCCAAGGGCCAGAGAATAAAGTTGTGCCCAAGAGTTAGTCACACTGACATAAATATCAGTCTGCAAAATGTGAATAGTGATAATTTTACACGCTAGCAGATGACCTATAGGAAAATCCAGGTTATTGAACAAAACTGGAATAGTAGGAACAGCTTGATATACAAACATGATTTAGTCAAATTGGATGACCTATTTTAAGGATAGAGTTTGTAGGAATGCAATCAAATGCTCCTTCTCATGCTGACCCATAATCAAGTGAGTCATCTAAAACCACGTAACCTTCTTTAAACTACAGTATAATTGGTAGTCTAAGTAAGGACCATCACAATATGGGAGAAACTGAGCCTGTGGGAGGCATGTGTGTGTTTTTAATGATAGAAACCTAAGTCTATGGTAAGCGTTCTCCGCTGGACCACCCTTCAGGCCTTCTCTCATTACAAGTAATATGTTGGAACGCTAACTGTAAGCGAGACTGATAACAGCCTGCAATGCTGAGTGACAGTGCATGGAGAGGGCATTGGTGCATCAGGCACTAAATTTACCCATCACACAGGGGATTAAAACTGAGAGCCACCTGTGCAAAGAGCTCAGATGTGCTTGAAAGGTTATGGGTCTAGAGCAGAAGGCTAGAGAGAGCATGTTCTTTTGATTTCATTTCACTTCAACAGCAGACAACGCTATTTATTATATGCGATACAGAGACTCTGCTTATAAGTGTTTTCAGTGAAATAATAGATAACATACTCCCTGCCAAGGGATTGAGCAACATGTTTATTTTGCAGCTTGTTAAGTTAGATTCTTATCTGGGGAGCAAAGAGCAGCTGCCCTCCTCACTCATTAATACTTTGCTTTTAGCATCTATTGCTCTCTGAGTGTTCCCTGGGGAGAGGGGCAGCTGTGAAACATGTCTTGCCTACAGGCACATACATCACTGTTCCAAGCACATGGCTTGTTTTCTGTTCAACAACATGCTATGAATACATCAAATACACACTTTCAATAATTAGATCTGTCTTAGTGCTCAGTGGAGACAAGACCCACACAAAACTATTATTAAAGACACACTTTCTTTTTCTGTCAGGCAAAACTTGAAGTTTGAAATGTGTTTTTGGGGCTTAATAAATATTGATTTTCTATTTTAACACCTGTAGTATCTGACAATATGCATGACAATATCTCAGTATAACAGTCAGGTGTAACAAGTAATATTGTAATGCAAAATGCAGTTTTTAAGAAAATAACCACATCTTATCTTTGCTTACTTCAAAATGTAGTTTTATTTGTTTAAAGCTTACGCAAAAGAAGGTTGACTGAAGATTTTTCTAAACCTGACAGAGCGAGTTGCCTTGCCCTTGCTTTAGTGCATAGTCTAAACTGTATAGTAGATTTGTGCCTTCTGCTGCAATAAAATAGATTATCCTGTATTCTAATAATGTAGATTATTAAATGCTATTAACGTCTAACTGATTGAAAACATGACTTAGGCAGTAATGCAGCAACTAAATTCCATTCCTGGGTCCCTGGGTTAAAAATGTCCATCTTACATGCATATTGTATGGAGGAACAGACAAGCCTATTATTATAAAAAATTATTTAAACACGATGGTTTACAATAGCAAATGCATGCACTACTTGAAATGAAAACATCATGCAGCTTCAGTGGTTCATCAGCTCCAGAAGGAGAAGATGAATCATGTGGCAGTTGACACTGTTTTCAGTTTGTGACTGTGTGTTTGGCTTATTTTATTCTTTTATTACCCTTGTAACCATTCCTTCAATGTGTAACTCTGATGCATGTGCTGGTGATGCAGCAAAGGAAAGGAAACAATCATGATTAAACAAGAAAGTGGAAATAATAAAGCAAATGAAAAGAGGTGAAATGTCATCAGTGATTAGAAAAGTTATTATTGTGTACTGGATTATCATTTTTAATATATTTTAGTGTATTTAAAAGTGTTTGTTGCATGCATGTTATGCATAGTCAAATTAAATGTATACCATATACTAAAACAAACATTTGAATACCTGGCATTGTATAGTATATATGACCCCTTTACCAATCAGTCCTAACATTAACACCAACTATACACCGGTAAACTGGTGACAGGATTATGGGTATTATGGGCATTATGGGATTGTTATCCACTGCCACTGACCCCCATGACTAGAAAGCTGTTTGGCATTGCAATGTTATAGCTGATCTGTGTATGTATATTTTTCTATTTATCTACAAATTCAACTTCAAGACACGACTTACAGAGAGATCTCTCATAACCTGGGGACTGCTTCTACTTTATGCTTTCTGGACATCTAACCATCACACTCACAGTAAGACTTCCCCATCTATTGCCCCAAGTAATGGAAGGAAAATATTTATTATCTTGAATGTCTTGCCATGCTATAGCATTAAGATTTCTCTTCACTGGGACTAAGAAGCCCGAAACATGTTCCAGTATGACAATGATTCGGAGCCCAAAGTGCATGAAGACATAGCATGCCAAGCGCAGTGTCAAAGAACTCAAAGTGGCCCTCACAGAACCCTGACCTCCACCCCACTGGAAATCTTTGGATATCTGTGATGGATTTGAACACAATGGGCAAGTCTCTGGGGTCACACTCCAAGATTGATTAGAAAGCCTTTCCAAAAGAGTGTAGCATATGATGACAGCAAAGGGAAAAGAAAGAGGATGTTTGAACAAGTGCATATGAGTATGATGGTCAGGTAACCAAAGCTTTAGGCACCTTTTGTCGAACTGAGGAAAATCAACTGTCATTTTCATTTTATTTTATTTGCAGCTAAATTGTCGGAAAATTAAATGTCTATGCTTTGTACAATTAACCATATGAAAGAGATACAGTCTTAATAAGGTCATTATTTAGATGTGATGTAGCAATCACTAAAAAATGATTATATACAGAAAAGATAAAGGGAGGAATCCTCCTTATTCTTGGTTCAGTCAATTTCTGGAAATGGCTGCTAACTACAGAAGTTTTGTTACTAAGTTGTTACCTGGTGACAAAATGAGTGAGTTATTGGAAAAGCTAAATTATTTTAAATATAGTTCAGCTTCTGCCACACTAAATATTGTTAAGCTAGTAAGATTATGCACTCTAAACTAAGCATGCTTTGTGATTTTAACATTACATCTTCATTTCATTTTTTTTTGTAATTAAATAATTACTGTAATTGTTTGCTTTGAGTGGATAAACCCATAGCTATGCATACTAAACAATGCATTGAATGGCATTAACAGAAAATACAAAAGGTTATAAACAACAAAAGAAACCAGTTTTAGAACTTTCCAACAAATTTTATGAGTAAAAGTTGAATTATTTTCCTGTTGTGCTCTACGTTTTTTGTGAGTAGTGCACTTTACTCGTGTTTTATGCTAATTTGTCATCAGTATTTGTTCCAGTGATGGTGCCATGTGTTGTTGTTTCTGCTGACTTAAATTATGATCCAATCAAAGTCATAAACAATATAAATATAGCTGCAATAATGGAGAATTTCCCCAACTTACTACATTTCCTATCATTTGGGATTGTATCACTCCAATTTTGGACAAATGTTGATATAGCATTAAATGAAATCATAACTTGGACAAAAATACTAATGATGGATATATCAGTATTATAAAGCCTTTTAACAAGGCCTTTGAAGCAAAGATTGCACTTTAGCAGTAACTCCACCTCACACAGCTGCTTGGCGTAAGTTCCATGGAGAGCTTTTATGAGTATCCATCACTGCATTATATGAAGAGTATATTTAGGTCTAGATAGTTGGCAAGGAGCTGTAAGTAGGGGATTAGAGACTAAAGTTAGCCAAGGCCAAAACAGAGCATGAACTGCAGTGATCACTGCTGTTTGCTCTTTTAATTGGAATGGCATTAGTTCTTTTACAGAATGATTAGAATTTAACTGGCTGATATAATTCTTATTTAGTATAGCATTGAAGTGTCAGAGAAAGTGCAGTAGTGCATATTAAATCACTGTTTGTAACGCGAAATTATCATAAAGCATGCCAAAGATCAAAATAGATATTTTTAGATGACTGAAAATAGCTGTATTTGTTCTTTCTTGATCTTTTTCGGTTTTTCCAACTTCCATATAGTAACTTAGCTATATATTCAAATTCCCTAGACCACAAAGTGAAGCAACATGATCCACACAACAAGTCATAAAGAGACACAAGAGACTCAAACTTTCATTAGGCAAAATCCTTAATGGTTCATGGATACTGACATGGCTTTGTTCTCCCACTATTTGGCTACTCCTTAATACTGGCTCCACTGCTGAGTTCTATCAATCATGCCAAAATAAACCCTTATCAGAGAAGCCTGCATTCTCAAAGTTTGAGTCAAAGCCCTAATGCTCGAATCATTTACACTGTTCAAATTAATGAATCACTGAGACCACACCAGTAGCGCTCACCACTAACTTCCTGGTGCCATTTATATAAATGACATATGGACAGGTTGGCACTAAGTCAGGGGGACATTATACTTTATACTTCCATAATGTAACAAAGAAAAAAAATTAACTAATTATCCTATATTTTTGGTGCTTGACCTATATATCATTAGTTTTGAATACAATACAGTAGGTGAACGTCTTCCTTGCTTTAAGAAGTTAAATCCCCAATGCAATCCTGATTAGCTGTCATTATGTATAAATTCATTCATACAGTAGATGTATGCATACAGTATATGCATTAGCTGATGTGTCAGATTCAGAACAGACGTTAGTTACACATGCTGTATTTAACACAGAACTTTTTTGTTCTCAGACGATTAAACATGAGTCACACCCAGGAAACAACCAGATATTCTAAAACTAAACATGCCCTTGGGGTTTCTGAAGAATCTGCGTCTATGGCAAACTTTTCTGAAAGGCCAAGAAAGTTTTAGTCAGCTACCACATGTAATGATTTTCATGTGGCTTTCAGTTTGTTATGACAAACACAGTATGTAGAAGGACATAAATTCTCAATTGAATCTGGAATGCTGTTTCCTGTACACTAAATAAACACCTATATTATATTGTAGATTTCACACATTTTACTTAATACAATTATCAAACTAAAGAGCAAACTTCTCCCCTTATTCTTTGTTGCCCATGGCAGTGTACCTGAATGAAGTTTGCTATGCTAATGCCTTTAGTCAACACATGTGTTTGATGGTTCTAATAAAAGTCTGATAACATCTTCTAGACTGTGGCACCTTCTTAGGTTCCACTCACTATCCCAATCAGTACTGATACAAGCTGGTGTGGACGGTTAAGGTCTGTAACATGGAAACATCTAGATGTTAGCAATACACTAAGAACAGCTGTGTCAAAAACTCAAACTACCTTTTGAGGATAGATTATCACAGAGGATAATATGAAGATGAAGAATGATGGCTATGCACCCATGTTTGCTTTTCAGTGATTTAGTTAGAAGATCCTCATAACCAGGGATTAACAGAATTTGATATGGCTTTATTATATTTTTATGTTGAATTCATTTAGATTTTTTGACTAGTAATACAAAACTAGTCACATACACAGTATTAATACATTTTACAGGTTACATAGGTTTTTCGGAGCAACCTTTCTGATGTCTGTGGGGGTTCATCAGAAGGACAATCTTGTAATGCAATATCAGTATTTTGTGCTTACAGAAAAAAGGTGTCATGAACGCTGAGATCATGAAGGTGCATTTACAGCAACAAACAGTGGTTACTTGACACAAACTGCAATTTACCTAAGCAGCGAACAAAGGAACCTGGATTGCCTTGACCTAATGTGTTGGAAAAAACGAACAAGTATAAATTATTTTGTAACATAATTTATGATCAATGTGATGTACAGTTATGTGTAAATGTTTTGTACCTTCTGCAGTTTGTACCTCCTCTTTTAATTCTATGTATTTTTGTGTAAAAAATAAAATAAAATAAATAAAAGTAATCTGATTGTAGCAGGTCTCAGTATTAGACTAATACAACCTTGCTTTTGCACAGCTCTCTTAAGGTCCACCACAGCATGTCAGTTGGGTTGAGGTCTACTAAAAGGTCTACTTAATTGCTTTACATTTGTGAATAATCTTATTTACTGTAGAATTTTGAACCCCAAATTGTTTGGAAATGGTTTTTCTACAGTCATATGATTCTTGTTGTGTTTTTAAATAAAATAATAGAAAATAATTAAAAGAGTGATATTAGCTTTTACACATGACTGTAATCATATCTGACATTTGCTTTTACAATAAAATTTTATGACCTTGTGCAGGTCTAATAGTGCAATAATATTTCCATTAATGGACCACTCTGATGAGTCCTCTGAAAGAAATATATTCCAATATTTTCATAATGCCTTTTATAATGTCTTTACAATGTAGATACCAAAGTATAACATTAACATGTAACTAATATCTGATGCAACAATTAATACAAACATGAAAAGATACTTTACTATGTTAAAATATTGCATGTCCAAGGATTTATATTTTTTCTCTTAATGATGCGTTCTCCAATAAAACCACACCAGCAAAAAAGAAATATTATGAGAAACACACTGCCAGCAATCATATGTACCTACTAATGTCTCAACGTCTAAATATTATGTGCCTACCATTTTTTGCATATCTAATCAAGCTGAGGCAGTTGAATGATCTATCTATCTATCTATCTATCTATCTATCTATCTATCTATCTATCTATCTATCTATCTATCTATCTATCTATTAGTTGAATATAAATAATGTACAACTTGAGATTTGGGAAGTGTATGTCTGTACTAGCACTATTTTCATTTTAAACCGCTTCATTTGTAAATTCAAAACTGACCCTGTGGTGTAGGCATTCAAATTTGCATGCCTAAATTTACACCAGTCTGTCACAAAGAAAAAAAACTGTAATGATGTAAAATCCAGTTAAGGCAGTATTTAATACAACTGATGTTTAAGTCAAACAAGGACTTTTGATTGTGCACAATAATATAATGTACATGAAATATATAAACCTCTGCTACACTCATGCCAGTATTTCACTTGTGCTTGGATACCATCAAGTTAGAAGGATTTCTCAATATGCCAGAACCGTGATCAAACTGCCTGGTTCACTTTTGAAATGCTCCAACTAATACCTTTAATGGCCCATACATGTGTAAATACAGAGATGGAAAGTAACAAATTACATTTACTCGCGTTTCTGTAATTGAGTAATTTTTTGTGTACTTCTACTTTTTAAAGTAGTTTTTAAAATCTGTAATTTTACTTTTACTTAAGTATAGTATAGTTTTGTTTGAAATATTGTACTTTGCTTTAAATCATATTTGCTACTGAGTAAAAAATAAATGAATGAAAATGAAAAATAATAAAAATAATGCAACAAGGAGGGAAAAAAATTGCACCCCGGAGACCACTGCACTGATTGACGGGGAGAACAAATGCGCTAAATTCACAAGAACGATGGAGACGGACAAAACAGATGGCAGTGATGCAGACCCAGCTGAAAGCGAAATGCCATCGAATCCTTATGAAGCAAACCCCTGGCCATTGTAACGACCACTACTATTTTGTGTACCACATTATGTATGTATGTATGTTGCCCCTTTTTAAGAGTTGCCGCCCCTCCCCCAGTGTGTGCGCTGTGGAGGTGTGTACGTGAGAAGGAGAGAACGGAGTAGGAGCTCAGGTGTGCTGCTCACCCCCGAAACGCTTTATTCTTTTACCCTTTTCTTTACTTTTACTTTATGCCGATAAAGTTTTTGTGCTGAACGTTATTCTTGGCTCTGGGCTCTTTTTTCCTTCGGCTATCCTTCGCAAAGCGTCACACCATATTTAAGCGACCACTTTGATTTCAAGCACAAGAAAGGCCACAGCTTTATTATGCAAAGGTACTCATTCAATTAAAAACAACTAGTTTGATATTTATATCCGCTTGTCTTTTTTGAACTACTCTAGAATCTCCCATCCCACCCTTGCTGTTTAACAAAGTAACTCGGTAACTTTTACTCTGAGTAAATTTTAAATGAGCTACTTTTTACTTTTACTTGAGTAGATTTTTATAATGGTAACTTTACTTGTACTTCAGTAAAATTTCACTGAAGTAACAGTAAGTTTATTACTCTTTCCATCCCTGTGTAAATCACTTGGAGAGAGGACAGGACTGTACAAGTAATGTGGCAATAACTGTCAGCCAAGTTCCTTTAATGTGCAATAGGTGTTCTTGAAAGACTGTATGTACACTTCCCATGTGTCTCTTCCACAAGATAATGTTATCTGTTGATTTTCAAGGATCATATGAAATGACTGCAGGGGGCTCCGAGTAACCCCAGCTGGGATGATCATTCATAGATGTATAGCCTATAGACAAAATTTGGGTATAAAAAAAAATTCACGTCCTCATATCCGGGACACCATATTAAGAGCAATGGATTGCTGATTGCTGCGGTCTATGCCGCAGTGTACTATAATCTGAGACAGAACAGGGTTTCTCCTGAAGTTGAGTCAACAGGCTGTTCTCTCAACCTCAATTCTACAGTATATGTAGACTTGTCACTGTCCTGGATAAGGCTGATGAGGGTAGTGTTGTCCGCAAATTTCAGGTGCTTTACAGAGGGGTCTGTAAAGGTGCAATCGTTGGTGAAGAGTGAGAAGAGCAGTGGGGAGAGAAGAGAAAGGTCAGAGAGGAGGTCCCAGCGTTGATGGTGAGTCTGTAGGACATAAATTTCCTCAGACTCACTAGCTGTTGCCTGTCTGTCAGAAAGTTGGTGATCCATTGACAGATAAAGCCAGGAGCAGAAATCTGGAGCTTATAGGTCTGTAGCAGTGCTGGGATGATTGTATCGAATTCAGAACTGTAGTCCACAGATAAGACCTTTGCATAAGTCACTTATTTGTCCAGTTGTTTCACGATGAAGTGCAGTTCCATGTTGACTGCATCATCCACACACCTGTTTGCTCTATAAGCAAACTGCAGGGGGTCCAGTAAAGGTTCAGAGATATCCTTCAGATAAGCCAAATTCAGTCTTTCAAATGACATCATGACTACAGATGTTAGGGTAAGAGGTCTGTATTCATTAAGTCCTGTGATTTTTATTTTTATTTTTTATTTGCTCCCTTCTCCCTGTTCCCTGTTCAATATCTAACTAATGGGCTGGATTGCAAGTTAAGTAGTAGAAAAAGGTTATGCGTTAAAATGTCCCCTTGCCATGGATACTCCCAATGTAATCACTCTTCAAAACAAAGCTGATGCACTCTTTCATTCATAAGCGAAAGCAATGGTTTTCCTATTCCCTATGTTCATTCCACAAAAGCAGTTGCGTTCAGTACCATGATGGAATTAATTTCCTTAACTTCTTCTGTGACAAATTTCTGTACATGGTCTTCAGGAAGCATTCAATCAGTCATGGGTTGATCACGTGACACCAGAGTGCTACAGATGTCTGTTTGACTCTATTCCCAACTGGATTCAGCAGGTTTTTAGAAGAAAGCACTTCCTAAAAATATTGATTGTTGTAGAGCAATTAGATTGCATAATATACGTACTGTATATTCTTGTTACCTTGATTGTCATTATTTAAAAAAAAATGTCTAAATGTCATAAAAGCATTGAATTTTATTTAGTCCCCCATGATACTGTACTGGGGTGGCACAGGGGTGTAGTGGTTAGCATTGTCGCCTTGCACCTCCAGGGTCTGGGTTCGATTCATGGCCAGACTCGATTCTTGTCTCTGTGTGCACGGAGTTTGCATGTTTTCCACGTGCTTGGTGAGTTTCCTCCGGGTACTCTGGTTTCCTCCCACAGTCCAAAGATCTGCAGATTACGCTAATTGGCATTCCCAAATCAGCAGCAGTGTGTGAATGAGTGTGTGTATGTGTGCGTGCCATGCGATGGATTGGCACCCTGTCCAGGGTGTACCCCGCCTTGTGCCCGTCTCCTGGGATGGGCTATGCTTTAGTCACAATCCCTTGAATTCTCATCACACCGTGCACATGGAAATACTCTTAGTTATGTATGAATGTAGCACAGTGGTCTCGCACCCAGGGGCGGATCTACCGGGGTGGCACGGGTGCCCCATTTGCCACCCCAGCACTAGTGTCCTAGTGTTCTAAAAATAAAAGAGTTTCCTCGACCGATTTATAGCAGCGACTCTGTATTTTGATGACATAGTGTGATGAGCGTCCCAATCATCTATCAGCGTCGCTGATAAATATTAATTGTTCAATAAAACCACCCTCCGGGGTTTGTTCACCTGTATTTCTGTTGTTGCTCCTTATTCCCCGCTACAATACCCATAAATAAAAGAATCTTGTCTTTCTATTAAAGCATAGTCCGAACAAACGACACTTATGAACTGCTTTGTTTTAGTGAATTAAAGAAATTTAGTGCAACCAGTAAGATCATCACACACCGATGACTCAATCCAGCTCTTTTAACAAACCGAAGCAATTTATTTTGAAATCTTGGGGTATATTAATGACTAACAGCCTAACTGTAAACTATTTTCAAAAGTACAGTACAGACCAAAAGTTTGGACACACCTTCTCATTCAGCGAGTTTTCTTTATTGTGTTCTTTATTGTGTTCTTTAGCCCAAACGCGTCTCTTCTGCTTGTTGCCTGTCCTTAGCAGTGGTTTCCTAGCAGATATTCTACCATGAAGGCCTGATTCACACAGTCTCCTCTTAACAGTTGTTCTAGAGACGTGTCTGCTGCTAGAACTCTGTGTGGCATTGACCTGCTCTCTGATCTGAGCTGCTGTTAACCTGCGATTTCTGAGGCTGGTGACTCGGATGAACTTATCCTCCGCAGCAGAGGTGACTCTTGGTCTTCCTTTCCTGGGGCGGTCCGCATGTGAGCCAGTTTTTTTGTAGCGCTTGATTGACTGACTGACCTTCATTCTTAAAGTAATGATGGCCACTCGTTTTTTTTTTCTTCACTTAGCTGCTTTTTTCTTGCCATAATACAAATTCAACCTCTTTGAATGAGAAGGTGTGTCCAAACCTTTGGTCTGTACTGCATATTGTTGAGATATGCCTAAAAAACTTTAGACAAAGGCTGCGGCAGTAGTAGCTGTAAATGAATGATTAGGTGTTAAATGATTTGTACTGTAACATTTTAATATAAGTATTACTTTATTTCATTTTTATAGGACAATGTAAAAATGTGCACCCTGGTGTATACACCGAATAAGAACAGCGTTCCTTAAAAACACAAAAACCATGCAAGGATGCTTGCTTCAGTCTTGCCATCCTTTATAATTTTAATTATTGTTATCAGGACTGTCTTTCATGACTGGAGTTAAACGTAGAGAGACAGGGAAACTGGCATAGCTGGAATGCGCGAGTGAAACTTGGACCCTGTCCATCCCCCATGTCCCTTCACTAAATAGTATGTCATAAGAGGACGCCACCTATGGTATGACATGCTTTGGTTGCGTAGCATTTTCTAGTTTGGGATTTATGTATCAGCGCGCTTTCTCTGCGCCCCGGAGGAGAAGGAAGAGGAGGAGGAGGAGGAGGCGGAGGCAAAGTTAAACATGTGCGGCGTGTGCGCGTGATTCTGCGCTCGCGCTTCAGTCTCTACACGCCTCATAACGCAGCTGTGAATGAAGCCGCTGATCATTTAATAAGTGAAACTGCAGCGCTCTGATCTTCATTACGCGGACGACTAACTGCCGAAGGAGCGTACTTGGATGTTACCCAACTAGACATTTCGCTTTTAATGTCTTGATTATTATTGCTATTATTTTATAAATAATCAAGCTCGAGGTCTCTGAATAAAAGAGAATCAAAGAAGACTGAATAACATCTGATTCAGGAAGCTCGAACTTACTTGTAAGTGTTTTTCTATAAATATTCGTGCATTTGTTTTTAAACAGCACTCACACCCGCTAATTATTTTATTAACAACTATAACTTTTAAGATTCACAACTTACCTGGATCATCCGTATGCACAGTTATCAAAGACATGCCACTAAATGTCATCTTTCATAATTCAACGATGGTTCAGGTAAATCCACTATCCAGAAGTGCTTCTTAATTTAATTTGTAATCATAATAATTTAAAATGGTTTGCGTATTTTTATTAAGATGTTATCTTTGTTTTAATCATGTATTTACTTAGTTTTATTGTTATGAGTTGGTTTGAACACTGCTAGTATAAAATCACAACTTGACACAAAAAGAACCGAGCAATAATGATAAATTCATTTTTGTATTTTAGTAGTATTAAAAACCATTTACATGTGTCAGAATACACAGGTTTTTAAAGAAAAGCTGTGTACTATATGCATCTTTTATTGCATAAAAAAAAAAATATATATATAATTATATACGAGAGGTACAAAAGATGCATCATCTCAGCAACAAGGAAAGATACAGTTTGGTAGCTCTTTGTAAATTTTGAAAGCCTATGATTAGTATGTTTTATATGTCAAACATCCGAATAAGATAACGTTTGACTGTGTAATATGGGTCATAGTATGTTTGAAAAAGCGCTCCAGGAGCCTGTCTCAGTTTTTTTCTGAGACTTATATGCGAAGTTATACTAATTCCACAAAAACATTGAGCACCTTTGGTCCACTCTGTTACCTATCAATGTTACCAAATGTGCTTCCTGATAAGAATACAAAGAAAAACTCCATTTAATATACTGATTGCTTTAGATAGAATATACTACTCCATATATTTTTGGACAGAAAATCACTGAACAGGCTGAAAAGGCTCAATGTTTCTTGGGGGATTCTGGAGTTTTGTTTTTCTCCATAATGTTTTAAACAGACTGTTCTCATTAGTTTTTTGGGAGAAAAAACATTTGTGGTCCAACATGAATGTAGTGGTGGCATCCCTGCTCAGTAACTACAGTATACAATGGATGATTTTATATATTTATGAAGAGATGATTTTATAATGATGATTTTACCGCATCAAGTTACTAATCAAAATGAGTAAATAATAGAGTAGAAACATACAGTTTAGTAGCTTTATTTTTGAAAGCCTATGATATATTATGTTACATAATAAAAAAAAAGCCTGGACAAAAGATACATAATATATTTAGCGATTTTCCATACTAATAGAGGAGTTTACTTTTCCGCAGCATATCTGAATAAAAATTTCACAGTTATGATTATAAAGTTTATTTCCCAACTTTTAATAATATTCCAACTTTGCCAACTTTTAATAATATGGTAAATCTCATAGGTTTA
>JAAGKR010005275.1:0-52527 GCA_011419295.1 Clarias macrocephalus | reverse complement strand
GGGTGTGTGTGTGTGGGGGGGGGGTGGTGTGTGTGGGGGGGGGGTGGTGTGTGTGTGTGTGTGTGGGGGGGGGTGGTGTGTGTGTGTGTGTGTGTGAGGGGGGGGTGGGTGTGTGTGTGTGTGAGGGGGGTGTGTGTGTGTGTGTGTGAGGGGGGTGTGTGTGTGTGAGGGGGGTGGGTGTGTGTGAGGGGGGGTGTGGGTGTGTGTGTGTGAGGGGGTGGGTGTGTGTGTGTGGGGGGTGTGAGGGGGGGTGTGTGTGAGTGTGATGGACAGTAACACACAGTGGCGATCAGCAGTAACCCTCTCCGTGTGCCGGTGCAGTTGGCGGTGTTTGTTTATTACGCGGTGTGGAAGCCGCAGAAGCAGTGGATTACTCTGGACGATGGAATCTGGAAAAGTCCGCTGACGTATAAACCAGACGAGCGCGAGGAGGCGTGGCGTTTCCTCTCCTACATGTTTGTCCACGCCGGGTAAACGCCTGCCTTCCTCTCCAACATGATTAGTGTTTTGTTCCTGTTGTGTTTCTGTGAGTTCATGTGTTTTGTGTTCTCGTCTCCAGGGTTCAGCACATCATAGGGAACCTGACTCTCCAGCTTCTCCTCGGGATCCCGTTAGAACTGGTTCATAAAGGGTTCGAGGTGGCGATGGTGTACCTGGGCGGAGTTCTCGCAGGTCAGACATGAGCGGTCCTGAGCTTTTACTCTGGTTTTTAATCTACTTTTGCTTCATGACTTTATTGTATAATTAACACATTTAAATTAAGAAACAATAATCATTAATTATAATTCATCAGTTCTGGATGGTGAATGTGTTCAGCTGTCCATTTTCATAAGTGTGTGAGATCCCGGCGCTAGCGTTAAACAGCGAGTGTTCGTCCTGACGGCGTGTTTCCACTCCGTGACCCATGATGCACCCTGACTGGTTCCCGTGTCCGTGATGTCTCCTGTTCGGTGTTTAGTGCGGAATCACAGCCTGGAGTTTAAACCTGGTGTTTATCTGCTCTGTGCTTCACTACATCTGTGTGAGATTAAGTCTCATCCAGGGTTTGTAACGAGACACACACTTTGATCTCCTGCACTATAAACACTCGTCTCCGCTCAGCTCTCGCGTGAGTTCAGGGTTCCGTCAGGTTTTAATCAGCAAACACGCGGATCAGGTCAGATCAGAGAGTTTTATAACCTGCAGGACACTTGGAGAGGAACTCGAACCTACGACCTTAAACCTAAACCTCAGGAGGGTCAGGGTTTAACTCGAACCTTAAATATTCAGTTCTCAGTTGTTTAACTAAAGTGCAGTATTGATTTTTGATGAACACTGATATTTATTATTTACTATTCTGTGGATAAATGTGTTTTCTACATCATCATGGCCTGAACTCTGATCAGATGATCAACAGATTGAACAGGAGACTCAAAAGCTACACACACACACACACAGTCTTAATGTCTAGAGAAACCCCCCCCCCCCCGAGTCTTCATGTAGAACCCAGCTGTCAATCAAACACAACTTATTTGACTGTAACTCTTCTACTTCAACTTGTTTTATTCTGTTACACTTTAAAAAAGTTTTTAAACAAGTAAATCCACATTTAGTTTTAAAGATCTTTAAAAAATCAATTTTAAACATCTTACCTAGTTTTAATATCGAATAACCAAACTGAATACGGCGTGACGTTAAAGAAGAAAGAAACAATTAGATACAATTTTGTGAAACAAAGAAGAAAGTGTGTGAAAGACAGGATGAGTTCTAATCCCTCTGTTAATCAGCGTGATCTGGCAACCCGGACGAACACAAAGCAAGTACACGAGGAGCGAGTTTAAACAAGAAACAGTACTGTGTGTCTGTGTGTGTGTGTGTGGAGTAGTTATGCCTGAGTGTAGCGCCACACAGTGGCAGTTCCATTGTATTTCACTCCGAGTGTTAGACTCTTGTGTGTGCAGAAGGTAGATGTTTAGACGGATGACGCGGTTCTCCTGATATTTAATATAAATGTTTTGTGACCGTGTGGTTAAAGATTTATAATAAAATCATTTCTTGCTCAGCACTGAACAGCATGTCGTATAAAAGTGTTTTCTGTGTGTGTGTGTGTGTGTGTGTGTGTGTTCAGGCTCATTAGCGAGCTCCATCTTTGACCCGTACAGCGCCCTCGTCGGGGCGTCAGGAGGAGTGTACGCGCTGATCGGAGGCTACTTCATGAACGCTGTCGTGGTGCGGCTACGGTTCAGTTAATTCCTAATTTTCTGTCATTTTCAGTTTTTGCTTAAAACTTTCCCTGTGAGAGAGAAACATCTAAAAATCAGCCTCAGTAATGAATCACCCGTGTGTAAATAACTACACGATCTGATTCAGTCATTTGATTCAGGTTGAGTCTGGTTTATATAAACGGTCCTGCTCCAGACGCTAAAACACTGTCTGTCCCTCTGTGTCTCTGTGTCTGTGTCTCTCCTGCAGAACTTTAGTGAGATGATTCCTCTGCTCGGCGTGTTCCGCATCACCGTCATTGTCCTCATCGGTGGGGTTTAAATCACTTACACACACACACACACACACACACACTGAGAAGTTTATTCTTTTGCTATGCATTTTTTAAAATCATCTTTATCACGTGTGTGTGTGTGGTTGTGTGTAGTTGGCACAGATGTGGGTTTCGCTCTCTACAGACGTTTCCTGACCAGCGCTGCAGGACTTAAGGTGAGAGTTTAACACTACTGTAAGTTCACCAAGTTCCCCCTCAGCCCCCCCCCCCCCGCCCCCTGGTGCTCGTCCTCCTCTCCCGCTGGGTGATGTCATGTGTTGTGTTGTTGCTCTCCTCTTCATTACATCTCGTCCTCTCGTGTCCTAACGCGTGGGCGTGTAGCTCTGTGTCTCACTGCGTCTCCCCGTTGTGTCTCAGGTGTCGTTTGTGGCTCACATCGGTGGAGGAATCGCAGGAATGACCATCGGCTACGTGTTCTTCAGCAACTACAACCAGAAGCTCCTCCACGATCCTCGCTTCTGGTTCTGCATCGTGGGCTACATCGCCTTCCTGCTCTTCGCCATCGTCTTCAACGTCTTCCTGTCTCCGGCTCCTCGCTGATCGGACGCGGAACCCCGGGCGTGTCCAAGTCTTCATCACCACCGGCCGTGTGCGGCGCTCACACACACACACACACACACACACACAACAGACACTTCAAGATTAACGGGACAACACTAATGTTCAGATCACTTCATTTAAATTAAATAAGTAAAGTTTCAGGTTTAGTGATGGAGCTCTACCTCGCTGTAGCTCGTTAACACCAGGACACGCGTACGGGGACGAGGACCTTCAGCAAGGAGCTTTTAATATGTCATGTTACTGAAGAAAACCGATTTTATTTAAGGTGCTGACGGATTTCTTTTGGGTTTCAGGGTTTTTACAGGGTTTTGTATTTTATCTGGGTTTTTAGCGGTTTGTGGTTTTTATTAGTTACAGAATGAACACGTGTGTTTCTAACCTGTTTATTATCAGTGGAGCGACCGCTGGACACACCCCCATTGTTACTATGGAAACCAGAACGTATCAGAGCGAGCACATAAATACCACCGGAGCTGCAGTTCTAACCCACACCACCGGACCAATCAGAGCGCAGGACTCGGGAGGAGCAGGTGTAAGAGCACTGAACACTTCAGTGAACTGCTGTGTGGTTTGGGACGCAGCCAGAGTGAGGCGCTTCTCTATATATATATATATATATATAATGTGTGTGTTAGTTATTTGTTACCAGAGTTGTGTAATTAATTTTGAGCTCAGGATTTATTGATCAGCATTTATTCATCTTACAAGATTCATTTCTGGTCCAAACGTGTTAAGGAGCAGTTCTGCCAAAGATGCCGAGTGTGTGTAGGTTCCAGTCCCCTGAATATAAAACCCGAGCACTGACCCACTGTGAGCAGCAGGAGGCGCTGTCTACCAGGGTCCAGGTGTAATGATTTTATTGTGTCTCAGTTGTGTGTGTGTCTACTGATCTATAATCTCATATTAATGTAAACAATAAGAATAATCTTAAATCTGTTTATTTACTGTTACGATACCTTAAAGGGAAAGTTTACTTGTTTAATGATCGTATAAACTTGTTGCAGCTGAACTTTTTCATTAAAGATGTTTTCATCAGATTTTATTTTCCTGTCTTCATGTGGACTCGCGTTAAAGTCAAAACATGAGGTGGAAAAACAACAAAATGGTATAGTGATAATCACTGTGGCCTCGAACCTTCTTGGGTGGCAGATTTTAGTCTGATGCCCCCTAGTGGACACCGCTGCACTTCAGGCCCTCTAGTGCAGAGATGTTGAACTGGAAACCTGAAGGTCTACTGAAAGTCAAGAACAACTAATTAAACTTGGGTTCTGCTTGGATGGGATGAAAACCTGCCCCACATGGCTGTTTCTGGATCCAGTTTGACCCTCTTGTTCTAAAGTATTGGATCTAAACACAGGAACCCACCATAGATTTTATTTGCGTCTCCATTGGCACGGTTCATGTTTGCAGTACATAATACATCTTTCAGCCACACAGGGGAGCTAGTTATAGTTATAGTTTACTAACTGCTCTAAATATTGTAGATAAATATTGTGAAATGTGTCACAGTGGTTTGTCTTTAAAAGTACACAACACCTACCTCTTCATATATGTGTGTGCGCGTGCGTGCGTGTATTCTTGTTTCTCATCTCATCGCATGGACAGGATGCTAATCCATCGCAGGACACACACACACAGAGACACAGACAGACAATTTGGGAACATTAATGAGTCTAATCTGCATTTCTTTAGACTGTGGGAGGAAACCGGAGAACCTGGTGGAAACCCACCAAGCACAGGGAGAACATGCACGTGCACACACACGCACACACGCGCGATAGTGTGATATAGGCTAACATGCTAATAATAACTAAAAGAAACCCAACCGCTGAAGATAAGGAGAGAGTTTAGTGTTGTACAGAACATCGTCTAATCAACAGTCCATCTTTTATTAGTCAGAATTAGTTTATAATGAGGAATGTGGAGTTTCTACTGACCTTCACACTCGTACAGAGCTTCACACTCCTTCATTGTTATACTAATGTACAGTAGATTATCTCCTGAGTGACCGTGATTGAGGTGAGGAGAACGAGCTCCAGGACTAAATCAGTGCGGTTGTAGTTTAGAATCTGAGATTTCAGACTTCGGCTCGTTGCTTCATCGACTCTTTTTTAAATTAATCAGTGTTTCTGGTCTTCTTCATATAAACTGCACATTTACTGCGCGAGGAAAAGCCGTTAATCTTCACTTTGTTCACGAGACCTCGACAGGAAGTGGAGAAGGAAGTCCCGGCCGCGCTGACCCCGAGTGACCCCCGATAAACATTCTAATCTGCTTTATATCAGTAGTGACGATTGAGTGGTAAAAGGAAATAAAAGATGGAATTATTATCTTAATAACGATGCAGTAAATGTATTCATAATGTAATTTGTTTAGGCACAGGTGTGTGTTCAGGTGACCTTGATATCACAGCGCATCACGACCTCTAACACACTTATTATCCTATAATATATCCTATATAATGTTCCTTAACGTCTGCTCATGACACATCACACCTGTCCATCCCGCTACAGCGGAGTTTAAACCTCACGCACCTGTCCAGCGGTGTCGTCTGCTCAGCTCCAGCGTGAGGTTTAAACTCCGCTGTAGCGGGATGGACAGGTGTGATGTGTCATGAGCAGACGTTAAGGAAGGAACTGCACATGCTGAACAGCTAGATGTCTCGCGCGTCTCACACTGTGTGAGGTCAGCAAGCTGCTCCAGCGGTTACTGATGACTTCAGCACATCAACTCTGATATTTCACCTGTAACAGACTGGCACCTGCATGTGAAACACAAATCCCCCGAGCATGTGTGTGTGTGTGTGATAGAGCACAAAGTGTTTCTTCTATGGTAAGCTTGTCACTATTGCCTCCTGTTACTGTATGTACAGCGTAAATATCACGCAGGAGCCGGACTGTGTGTTAAAATATTTAACAGCACAAATGTCCAAGTTTCACCTGTGAGGGTCAGAGGCTCAGATTTAGAGAGAAATAAAAGACACCAACCCAGCCAGAGTCTAACTCACCCCGAGCCCTGAGCTTGGTCACACACTCGCTCGGTCGCTCACTCACTTGTAGCGCGGCCACATGAAATGGTCATTTTAAATAGCGGGGTAATGATTAGGAGTTGATAAAGCTCACATGCACACAGAAAATTACCCCGATATGGTTTAAAGTGTCCCATGACAGTGTTTTGGCGTAGGGTTTAAGCTCTCGCGATAATGCTTGGCCAATGCGTGAGAGTGCCCGATGACGTGTTGAATCACGTGAGCCGGCTTAAATACGGAACCGGCAAAGGCGTCGAGGAGGAGAGATGTAGAGATTGTATATATGTATATATTGGTTTTGTTGGTGCACCTGGTTTGTTTATTTGTTGGTTTTCTTCATTTAATACACTTTGGTTTGTTTTTTTACTTCTTGTTGTGTCACGTCTTGCTTGTTCCGCATTGTTCATACAACACCGGAAGTAAATATTATTAGCCCACATTTAGATTCGTGACCCGTAATAGTGTAACTAAGTTCATTTTAAGAACCGAGTGTTACATAGTGGTGGCCCGTATGGGGAATCTGTCGTATTTTCTGGTGTGGTGTGACTTTGCTGAGCAAAATGGATGCTAACGCTAATGCTAACGCGGCTAATGCAAACGCTAGTTCAAATCAAATTCAAATTCAAATTTTATTTGTCACATGCACAGTCATACACAGTACGATATGCAGTGAAATGCTTAAGCGACTGCCTGTGACCTTAGAATAAAGGAATGAATATAACAGAAAGTAGAAATAGATTTAACTAAGAATAAGATAATCAAATATATGTACAGTAAAAATATACAATTTCCAATAGGAAAAATAAGAAAAATATAGAAAATTTAAAAAATGTACGAAAAATATAAGAAAATATAAGAGAATAAGAAAATAAGAAAAACCTGGGTGCAAATGTAGAAAAATATGTATACAATATAAGGAATATAAGAGAGCCTAGGTGTACCTAGGTGTACAGTATAGAGAATATGGGATATAAATAGAGATGTCCAGGGGGTGTGCAAGTATGCTGTAAAGTGTTTTGTACTTAAAGTGACTTGTGCTTTTTTATAGAATAGATAGTAATGTAGTGTGCAATGGTTGTCGCAAGAGTCCAGAGCGAGTGCAAGATACATGAGTGTGGATGTGTAAAGTGCGTCAGTCAGTACATTTGGTGCGATTGTTGAGAGACCGTATTGCCTGCGGGTAGAAGCTCCTCTTCAGTCTCTCTGTATTGGCCTTCAGGGAGCGGAATCGCTTTCCTGACCTCAACAGAGAGAACAGTCTATTGCTGGGGTGGCTGAGGTCCTTCACGATCTTCCTGGCCTTAGTGCAGCACTGCGTGTTGTAGATCGAGTGCAGGTCAGGGAGCTCGGTGTGGATGATGCGCTCAGCTGATCGCACAACCCTCTGTAGAGCTCGTCTGTCCTGCATGGTGCTGTTCCCAAACCAGGTCGTGATGTTTCCCGTCAGGATACTCTCTATGGTGCAGGAGTAAAAGTTCCTGAGCACCTTGGAGGGCAGCCTAAAGTCTCTCAAGCGCCTGAGGTGGTAGAGATGCTGTCGGGCCTTTTTCACCACGGTGTTGGTGTAACAGGACCATGACAGGTCCTGTTTGATGTGGACACCGAGGTATCTGAAGGTGTCTACTCTCTCCACTGGGCTGTTGTTGATGACAGGGGTCCGGTAGTTCCTCTCCTGCTTTGTGCAAAAGTCTACTACCAACTCCTTCGTCTTGCTGACATTTAGAAGGAGATTGTTCCTCTGGCACCAGGTCTCCAGATTTCCAATCTCCTCCAGGTAGGCCGTCTCATCATTGTCAGTGATCAGGCCCACCACGACGGTGTCATCAGCAAACTTGATGTAGTTAGTAGAGGCTACGCAGTCGTGTGTGTACAGAGAGTACAGCAGGTGGCTCAGAACACAACCCTGTGGTGCTCCAGTGCTGAGCGTGAGGGAGGCTGAGACATGTCCACCCATCCTTACTGCCTGTGGTCTGCCAGTTAGGAAGTTGGAGATCCACTGACACAGAAATGAGCTGAGACCCAGGTGCTCCAGCTTGGTGGTGCGTGTGGAGGGAATTATGGTATTAAATGCTGAGCTGTAGTCGATGAAGAGCATTTTAACATAATTCCCCCTTCTATTGTCCAAGTGTGTGAGAGATGTATGAAGAAGATGAGCGATAGCATCATCTGTAGAGCGGTTTGACCGGTACACGAACTGTAGTGGGTCCAGTGTGTCTGGTACTGAGGAGATGATGAAGTCTCTGTCCAGCCGTTCAAAGCACTTCATCACCACTGATGTGAGGGCTACAGGTCTATAGCCATTTAGGGAGGCAGGATGTGGTTTCTTCGAAACAGGAACAATGATGGACTCTTTGAAGCATGTGGAGATCACCGACTGAGATAAAGAGATGTTGAATATCTCTGTGAACACAGGTGCAAGCTGGTCTGCGCAGGCTCTGAGGACTCGACCTGAGATGCCGTCTGGTCCTGCTGCTTTCCTGGTGTTCACTCTCTTGAAGGCTCTCCTCACGTCATGCTCAGATATGATGAACGCATTTCCGGTGCTGGCAGTGACTTCCTGTCTGCAGCCGTTAGTGCCGCTAGCATTAGCAATGCTAGCGTCTTTAGCTGCAGCCTCGAAACGAGCATAGAAGGTGTTCAGCTCGTCTGCCAGAGTCATGTCCGCGTTCGTCATACCGGATGTTGGTGCTTCATAATCCGTTATTGTCCTTAGTCCCTGCCACAGGCTCCTAGAGTCACTCTGTTGGAGTTGTGACTCTAGTTTCCTCCCGTAGCGCTGCTTCGCCTCCTTCACCGCCTTCCGGACGTTATATGATGCAGCCTTGTACAGGTCCATATCCCCCGACGCAAGTCCCGCGTTGTAGGCAGCGGTGCGAGATCTCAGAGCGTCGCGGATGGTTTTATCCACCCACGGCTTCTGATTGGGAAACGTTCTGATGGTCATTTTTTGCACGGTATCATCCGCTAGTTTCCCGATGAAACTCACAACCGCTTCCGTAAACACGTTGATGTCATCAGAGCTGTTCCGGAACATGTCCCAGTCTGCAACATCGAGTGCATCCTGAAGCGCGGCCACCGATTGGTCCGTCCAGCGCGCGACCTCCCTCTGAACCGGAAGTTCCTGTTTTAGCCTTTGTTTATATTTTGGCATGAGGAAGATGGCGGCGTGGTCAGATTTACCAAACGGTGGACGAGATTGTGCCTTGTAGCCGTCCTTAACTGTTGTGTAACAGTGGTCCAGTGTCCTTTCTCCCCTGGTCGGGCAGGTGATGTGCTGATAAAAGTTTGGCGCTGCGCGTTTGAGGTTGGCGTTGTTAAAGTCCCCCGCCACAATAAGCGCAACGTCCCAGTGTTGTGTCTGGTGCTGTGTGAGAGCCTCATGCAGCTCGCATAAGGCAGTGTCCGTGTCCGCTTGTGGCGGAATATAAACAGCGCTGATTATGACCGATGTAAACTCCCGAGGAAGATAAAAAGGACGACACTTGATGGACAGAAGTTCCAGGTTGGGTGTGCAGGAGCGTGCGAGAGGAACAACGCTCGCGCTGCTGCACCAGCTGTTGTTCACCATTAAACACACGCCGCCTCCCCTCGTCTTCCCCGAGTCCCGTGTCCTGTCCATGCGGTGAACCGAGAAGAACTCGGCCGGCTGGATGGCGTGGTCCGGCACCGCTGGGTTCAGCCATGTCTCGGTGAAGCAGAGGAGATTGCAGTCCCGAATGTCTCTCTGGAACTTTACCCTGGCCCTGAGGTCATCCAGCTTGTTCTCCAGTGACTGGACGTTGGCGAGCAGGATGCTAGGCAGAGGTGTGCGGTGTTCACGGGCTCTCAGCCTGTTCCTGACGCCGTCTCGTTTCCCTCTGGGCCGCCGCTTCGCGTCGCGTCCTTTGTTTTCCCTCAGGATCTCACTCGGCCAGCTCGGATCCGGAGTCAAAAACGTCGAATTGTGAGTACATTGTATACCAATAGAAATAAGAGTATCTTTATCGTACCTAATGCACTCAATTGTGATGAATTACCCGGTTTAAAGTTATCGAAAATTAACTTAAAAAGTAAAAACAAGTTAAAGTAGGTCGGAGCAGTCGTGACGGCAGCGACCTCACCGGCGCCATCTTCTTCATCGCTTCACCCTGTATTCTTAATGTTCCACTTCCCTCCCTTTCATTGTAGAACTGTTTTGTAGCAGGTTGTTAAGAATTGTGACAAGAGGTATTTGTCCTTGTTGGTCTTTTTTTTTATGCCATGGTAACATGAATGCATGATTGTGTAACTATTATCTGCATTACCGAAATAATGAGCCTCATTTTCGAAACCTATATAGTGGAACGATCAAAATTTCTAAATAAAATTTAACTTGATAAACGAGCAAGGTCTTCATATACGAGTAGTACGTATGCGCTTTATCTGCCAAGCATCCCGTGAGCACTACTAAGCCAATGGTTGTTCTCTCTCATATGTGTGTGCCCGTGTGTGTGTGAACGGAAACACTGCTTTATTGGGATTATTTTCAAAGGTAAAGTGCAGTGTAGGGATGAGCAGGCCCCCAAAGAGAGCAAACTATCAGTCACATTCCAGAACCCTCTCCCACCCTCCATGGCGCCATCTCGCTAATCTGCCCTTTGAGACAAGGCAGCATCTCTAACATGAAGATGCGAGAAACTTAACCAAGCTTGGGAAAGGAAGTCTACTGCACCTGGAGCCATAAAAGCAGGCCTCTTCAAACTGCAACTGTGTAAACTGGCAATCTGATAAAGAAAGGGGGCCTTTTTACATCTCTGAGTGGGGGAAAAACCCTCCCTAACTCAAACCACTGGCCATCTCATTGACCCCAGGACACTGGATGTTCCGTGTTTCTTCACATACCTTTCAATCAACAAAGAGGCATACGGCAGAGACACTATTTAAACAATCTGTAAAGTGTGCCAGTAGGGTAAAATGCTATATACATATATTCAGCATGTTTTATGTCTGTGTGTTATGTTTGATTATTCTACATAACTTTAAAGGTATTATCAGCATTTACAAACGCCGTTTATTAAACAAAGGTGTAAATGAGTGTGTAAGATACAGTTCTGATATCAATCAAGAGCTTATTTTATTCAAAGAACAGTGTTGTACATGGAAAATTGGTATAATGAACGGAATTCATGAAAAAATTGGTAGTTTATTACTTTATAAAAGGTATTAAAATTCCAAACGGACGGGCCCCACGTGAGGTGGCTTAGCCCCGCAACCACATCGGATTGGACCAATCATCCGTGGGATTTGACACAAAGAGTCAAAATTTCGTGTTCGAACACGTCTACATGTCGATTCATCAGTCTTCATCATGGATGTCTGAAGGAGGCAAGCTTGCCTTTGCGGGCACTCAAAGAGTCATCCGTTCTCTGAGAACTCTCACCGAGACTTAGTGCCAGAACTCCAAAGTCCTGCAACGAAGAAACCCACAGAAGTTGTTCCAGAGCGCCACCATCGGTAACCAGGCAACCAAGCCTCACCAAAGAACTTTCCCGAAAGACGTAATTTCAACCACAGCGCACCAACCAATCAGCAACACCATGATTCCCTTCCACAAGATGAGAAATAAAGTGTACGGTATAAATTTGAATTTAGTTTAACAAAATGATCCCGAATTGTTAACGATTCGATATACCTCTGACCCAGAGCTAAACACTACATAATGGAGGTGGTGAATGCATCAGGTATTTTGTCCACATTAAAATGTCCTAACATTATGTTAAAAAAACACCCTTACAGCAGGTTAATTCGTTTTATTTTTACTTTATATTTTGTATTAATTATTTTATACGAGTTGTGGAATGAATCATCTGAGCTTCCATTATTTCTTATGGGCAAATTTGCTTTGATATATGAGTGTTTTGATGTACAAGCACTGTACAGTATATCATTACTGCACTAGATGTCTATTAGATGTTAACTTAATTAATATAAAAATGGTACTTTGATTTTGAATTCATGTGCAGAAGCTACAAATGATGTTCTTTCAGGTTTGTCATGTCAAATGAATAAATGTCAGGTTTCATTGAAATATAAAGAATAAGGTTATAAATTATGGAAGGTGTTGGGGTAATGAGAGAAATCAATCAAAATAAAAATAAAAACTCTTAAATTAAAAATATATATTATTTCAAAACTTCAAGTAACTGTGCACAAATATTAATAATCCATGTGAAAATGTGAAAATGTATTGTGTTCATATAGTGTTGATGTTTTCAGAGTATTGTGGTAATGAAAATGTTTAGGAATTATTTTGAGAATTATGTTCAAAAAGGTGTTAAATGTTAAGTAAAAATTTTTAATTATTGTTTACAAATACTTGGGGCGGGTATTTAAGCATTTTTTTTTTCATGCTTGAATTTTTTTTTTCCTTGTAATAATTTAATTTGTAAATAAAGTGTTTACAGTTAAAAACAGTCAAGTGAATGTCAATATTTAAAGCATTGCTGAAAGTGATGTTAAATATAATTAGATGGTAATTAGATGGAGAGTAAAGGCTTGTACAGTATACATTACTCCACACTGTGTGTGGTGTTTAGATCATTATTGTTTTTCTGCTAATTGAAGTGTATCTAAAAAATAAAAAAAAACAGAAATAACCTGCAGATTAACTCTTACCCAAAAATGAATAAATGCTGAATTTATCTAAATCCAGAGAACACTCAGTCAGATTCTCTGTCATTTTCAGAGGTCACAAACACTCTTATAAAAAATACCCTGAGCTCACAAAACTCTATATTAATCCGTTTTGTTTGTTTTTTTTAATAAAAAAAGTCACCACTTACCCCGAATAAAATGTCCATTAAACTTTCATCTGTCATTCGTAGTGCAGTTTGCTAGAGTCTGTCCGGCGGGAGTGGGAAGGGGTTAAAATCACGTGATTGAAAATCAGCAGCTACTGCAAATTGCTGGCTTGTGTTAACGTCTTCGTGAGAATAAAGTGCCATCTAGTGGTGACACACAGTAATTGGAAAAATAGGGCTTCAATGGGTGTGTTTATTGTGAAATCTTGACACGCCTTTCTGGCAGAAGAGGGAGGGGGGGGGATCACGGCAGCCACACGCCATTCACATGCCAGTTGCCTGAACCCGCCGGTTTGGAGTGGCTACTACTGTATGATGTTTCCTGTGTAATGGCATGTGTTTCTGTCTGTGTATGAGTATATGTTTTCTGTGTAATGGTATGTTTTTTTTTTGTGTGAGTATTTTTTGTTGAAGAATTAGTCCCTTGAGCATTATCTTTAGCATTTAGCTTGAAACTTACATAAGAAAGAAAGTTCTCACTATGGGGAAAAAAAAATGTTGCACATACTGTTACGGCCTTCCGTAGCATAAGTCAATCTCCAACAAAAGAAAGGCAAAGTGACAAAAAAAAAAACAGACAATAAGATAAATCAATTGGTTTATCTTTAATTCACACCGTTTGTAAAGCAAACAGACTGATCCCAACCCAACACTAACAATTAACCAAGTAAACTCAATATTTACAGACAATTAAGACTAACAAAAACCACACACAACATTCACACACTGGATTTAGGGCAAAGAGGGAAAAAAGAAGGTAGGTACAGTAGGTAGGTCTCCCTTACATCCGCTGCAGCGTCTTTTTAAAACTCTCCCCCAATTACCCCTCTCGTGGATTAGCAACAGATGCGTCATCCTGAATGGGAGGGAGAGAGAGAGAGAGAGAGAGAGAGAGAGAGAGCGCGCGAGAGCACGCGCGAGCTCAAAAGAAAAAAAAACAAAAAAACAACCAAGAGCAATGAGACATGAACAGCGCACCAACTCCGGAGAAAAAAGAAAAAAATACAGCTTGGATTGTAACAATACTCAAATGCACAGTAAAAAGCATATTCATACACAGGAAAAAACATATGCTTACATAGGAAAAACTTATTCATATACAAGAAAAAAAAAAACACACACAGGAAAAACTCACTCATACAGAGGAAAAACATACTCAGCTCAGAACATACTCATACATGCTGAGAAGAACAACAGAGTTTAACAGCTAAAACAGAAGCCCTGTTTTGTGTCCTGGTGCAGTTTTAGATCGCTATATGGCTTATTGCCATGTTGCCATACGCACAAGCTGAATCAGTGTTTGAATCAACAGTAACCTAAAGAAAAAAATTAATAATAAAAAAAGATCATTGTAATTCTAATACTCACAATAATGCATTCACTGTTTTATATTATCAAATGTTTTTAAATGAGTAGATTAAAAAAAAAAAAATAAATAAAAAAAAAAACGTAAACCATAAACTTCAATATGCCTCTTTATAAAAACTAATACTGCTAAACACAAATACTCACTGGGTTATTGTTTCCAGTGTTGAATGAAGGTGTATAATCTGTAATTGCACAAAAAAGCATGACTGTCAGCTGCAGGGTTTTTATATCTTGGTGAGGATAAATGTACAACTTATAATATCATATCATATAATATAATGTGTAAATATTGACTGCTCAAAACTCTTTCAATGATATTTTTACATTTCATTTCAAGAGCATAATGAATCAAACTTTTCCAGACTTTCTGTATTTGTCTGAAGTTAAATCTGAACTGTAAATGAAATCAAAATATTGAGTAGATGCGAAGTTATGATCAGCTTTGTGCCAGATTACATCTCAACATCCAAGTCTTTTTTGAACAAATTATGTGCTTTTTCCCCTCGAGCTGGCCGTGGCTCCATGCATCACTGAATAGAGCCACTCATGATAGTTTACTGTTAACACACAGAGCATGCAGGAGACACAGAAACAATGGCAATGCACCTACAAACTGTTTCATACATTCACCTTATGTCTTATACATTGGAGGAAATGAAACCATCTTAAGAACATTCTGTCTGTATGTAAGTCTGTATGTCTGTCAAGACAGATTTTGTCAGCATCATGCAAAAATGACAGAATTTAATAAAACTTTGCCAAGTTGCCTTCAGTATTTGCCTGAAAATAAATCTACCATAAATTCCATTAAAATGTTGAGTAGAAAGATAGTTATGAGCCAGATTACATCACAGCATCTAGTGTCGAATGTGTGTATATATATTTATATATATATACACTGTGTGTGTGTGTGTGTGTGTGTGTGTGTGTGTGTGTGTTTACATTGTGTTGTGTAGATCATCAGCCCAAATCCACCAATCAGCAGCAGAGCTGCACAAACACACACGCTGATGATGATTGAGGGACCTGAAATACACACAAGGGCAGAAAGGATACAAAAAATTTTGTAGTGTGCATGTGTGGGCTGCTGCGCTGTTATATTGTGCCACCTCCCTTATGTAGAACAAGCAGTATCAAACCAGAAACAATGTATTTCCTGATGTTAAGCCCTCACACTGATCATTTGACTATAACATGCTGATCCTCTAACTATAACACATTTAAAGTGTAAAAAAATGAATGAAAACAGAATGAAAGCGTGAGCTCTCACTGAAACACATTGCAGATGGAGTTTCTGTCATTGCTGCTGACGTCATCACATAAGAACCTGTTGTTGTTGAGGGTTGAACCGTTGTGTTCAATCCTACTGTAGGGTGTTTAAAATATAAATTTAAAATTATTTTTTTAGTCCATGACTGAAATTAAAGGCTTAATCTGTGACCACAGGCTTGGTGCTAGATAACATTTTTTAAAAGCATTTTTTTTTTAATTACCTGTAACATGGAGCCACACCTCTGTAAAGTATAAGTAATACTCGACTGACCCCCCTCCATTCCACGCTCCGAGTAAATAAAATCCCTCATCATTTCCTGTTATGTTGCTGATGTTTACACTAAGAACTTTAGCACTTCTGTCATCAGACATAGAGAATCGGCCGTTCTGAGAATTTGTGTTAGTATCAACAATGACTTTAATATTAATGTCATCATCCAGCATATTGACATATTTGATGTTTGTTCCATACTGCCCTGGATAGTTACAGGTGATTGTGATTTTCTGCCCAAGAAAGGGATTCATTATTACCGGCACCCCACAACCTGCATCTGGCATTAAAAAAAAAAAAAAAAAAAAAGGTTCAAAATATAATAGTCTGTTCAGTGTATATAAGCAATAACTCTAAAATACCATATTATTGCTATAATTTTGTGTGAGTAACAGATTGAGCTAGTAAAAAAAAACATTAATTGTTTACTCACAATTATAAACTATTAGGTTGACAGTGGCGTTGCTCTGATCCCCCAATCCAAATGTGTACATTCCAGTATCCTGTGACTTCAGCTTTCTGATCAACACTAAAAACTGGTTATTTATGTTTGCATACAGTTTGAATCTTCCACTTTGAATTTTATTGTGTTTGGTGTCAGCACGTATTATATCAGTGCAGGCATTTCCATTCACCTTACAAATATATTTACTATCATTTGAGTACCATGGAAACTTAGAGATTATAATGACACTTCCTCCTGAGTAACCAATCACATCAGAACAGTCTACTGGACCTGTCAATCAAACACAAATTGCTATTATATTTGTAACTTTACTGATCTTTCTATATTTTCAAAAATCTAAATAAAATAACTTCAGAAAGTAAATAAAAGAAAGTATCTGACCTGAAATAAAGTAGAGGAAGAAGATATGGAGGATCATCATCCTGGAATTTAATTCAGCTTCACTTCTGCTCTTACTTCTTACTTCTGTGAATTTGCTCTGTCTGTTCTAGGAAGAAATGCTACACTGATCCTCACTTCAGCTTTGTGATCTGATGCCTTTTTGTATTTATTTGCATTTATTCATGTTCTCTTTTCTCACAATGCTGCATTTGTCAGTGATTGAAATCTGCATGAAACTGACCCACAGTTCTTCATAACTTTCTGTTAGCTTTTTTATATCAATCTAATATTTTTTGTTATTTTATTTTTCTGGTTTTATTTTATAACACAAGAAAATAAAAAAGGGCAAAAAGAAAAATATATGTAAGTGTCCAGAGGTTTATATGCAGGGTGGCTGAACATTGCAGAGACCTTGCAGTAACGATATTAGGCCAGACATAATGTTATGTTATGTTGTCTTACCATGTACTATACGTTACACTTCGCCTTCATGCATGGCCTGAAGTTGTGATATCTCTATAACATAAATTTGTTATTTTCCATTGTAATTATTTAAAATTGTTAGATTTTGGATTGACTAAATCCAATATGCGAATAATGCATGGTTTGGGTTAAAATTGTATACTAAATTCAAAAATAATAATTTAATAATTATTATAATTATAAATATTATAAATAAAAACATTTAATAATTTTTAAAAAATTGTCACATACACAACCATACACAGTATGATATGCAGTCAAATGCTTACATGACTGTTCGTGACTTAAAAAAGGAATGATGAAATGGAATAAGAAGAGGCAAATTGCACTAGAAATATACAACATTCACAGTACAGACCAAAAGGTTGGACACACCTTCTTGTTCAAAGAGTTTGAATTTGTATTATGACAAGAAAAAAGCAGCTAAGTAAAAGAAAACGAGTGGCCATCATTACTTTAATAACTGAAGGTCAGTCAGTCTGAAAAATTGGGAAAACTTTGAAAGTGTCCCCAAGTGCAGTCACAAAAACCATCAAGCGCTACAAAGAAACTGGCTCACATGCGGACCGCTCAAGGAAAGGAAGAAAAAGAGTCACCTCTGCTGCGGAGGATAAGTTCATCCGAGTCACCAGCCTCAGAAATCGCAGGTTAACAGCAGCTCAGATCAGAGAGCAGGTCAATGCCACACAAAGTTCTAGCAGCAGACACGTCTCTAGAACAACTGTTAAGAGGAGACTGTGTGAATCAGGCCTTCATGGTAGAAGATCTGCTAGGAAACCACTGCTAAGGACAGGCAACAAGCAGAAGAGACGCGTTTGGGCTAAAGAACACAAGAAAGAACACAATAAGGAAAACTCTTTGAATGAGAAGGTGTGTCCAAACTTTTGGTCTGTACTGTACTTACAATAAAAAAATACATAAAACAGATGTATAAAATGTAAATGTCAAAGTTCAAACTGTATAAATTATATAAAATGTGCAAAGGGAAAGATATGGCATGTTGGTACAGTATGACAGCAGCAGTATGTGTCACGATCTAACCGGAGATGAACCAGAAGACTAGCAGTTAGCCCTGTAGCGTAGATGGTAAACCCAAACGCGGAAGTAGCGCGAGCAGGCAGGATAACCACACTGGTTATTATTAGAACTCTCCCGAAGCGAGAGCAAGAGTTTACACAAATAAACCCGCGTTATAAATACACATACCCAATCGAACGCAAAACCCCAGAAAGTGAGTACTCACGTTTAGATGAGCGAAGTGTCGGCGATAGCATGGGCAAACTCAATGACTGAGCAATGTGAAGCGACATCTTGTTTCCTTTTATGCTTCCTGAAACCGGACCGTATTACTTCCGGGTCCTAGTGCCAGTCGTGTTGTGTGTGCATGACAGTACCCCCCTGTCCAGGACCGACTCTTGATGGTGGGTGACGTAGTGAAGGGCTTAAGTTGAGATGTGTGGAATACTGGGTGGATCCGGAGCGCCACAGGCAGCTGGAGCCGGTAGGTGACAGGGTTAATTTGGAGGTTGATCCGGTATGGTCCGATGAATCTGGGTGATAGTTTCCGTGATTCAGTCTGCAGGTGTAGATTTCTTGTTGATAACCATACCTTGTCACCTACTTGGTACATTCATCCTGGTGAGTGTCGACGGCGATGTTGAACGGTGTAGCGGGTGTTAGCAAGTCGGATGGTGTTGTTTGCTCGTCTCCAGAGCCGTCGACACCGGCGAACCAACTGTTGGGCCGACGGTACTTCAACCTCCGGTTCTTGATGGTCGAACATCGGAGGTTGGAAGAGGACGTATGGAGGTTGTGAGACTACTCAGCCCATATGAGGTAGCGGGCCCAGGAGCACTGACGATCAGCAATAAAGCATCTCAGGTAGCGCTCCAGTTATTGGTTGGTTCGCTCCGTCTGACCGTTGCAGGTGGAGTCGATCAGACGGCAGAAGGCCTTCCAGAACCGGGAGGTGAACTGGGGCCCCCTGTCCGAGACGATGTCCTTTGGGAACCCATGCAGGCAGACTACGTGCTCTAATATCAGCTCAGCTGTCCTTTTGGCTGACGGGAGACCGGGGAGGGCCACCAGGTGTACAGCTTTGGAGAACCGGTCGACGATGGTGAGGATGGTGTCCTTTCCTTCGGAAACCGGCAGGCCCATGATGAAATCAACGGCAATGTGTGTCCAGGGCCGGCGGGGAACTGGGAGTGGCTGAAGTTCCCCTGGTGACGGCTGGTTGCTGTCCTTGGACCTGGCACACACTTGGCACGCCTGGACGAACTCGTCCACGTCCCTCCTCATATTTCGCCACCAGAAGGCGCGTTGAATGAAGAGCAGCGTGCGTCGCCTTCCGGGGTGTCCAGAAATTGGGGAGGAGTCTCCCCGTCGGTCTTGATGGAGTCGGGGACATAGAGAGGACAAGGCGGCACACCTGCTGGTTCGGTCTCCGCAGTCTGTGCCTGGCGAACCCTCGTTTTCAAATTCCAGTTAATTGGTGCAAGAATCTTGGTGGTTGGTAGGACAGGCGCAGGGTCCGCCCGGGGGACGTCTTCTTCGTGCTGTCGTGATAGAGCGTTGGCCTTGGTGTTCTTGGACCCCAGGCGGTATGACGGGTGGAAGTTATAATTTTCGAAAAACAATGCCCACTGCGCCTGTCTGGGGTTGAGTTGTTTCAATGTGCAGATAGTAATGAGGTTCTGATGGTCGGTCCAGACGATGAACGGCTCTCTGGCGCCCTGGAGCCAGTGTAGCCATTCCTCCAAGGCCCACTTTATGGCCAGCAACTCGCGGTCCCCTACTCCGTACCGCTGCTGAGTGGAGTTAAATTTCTTGGAGAAAAACACTGCAAAGGTGCAGTTTTTGGTCTGGACCTCGCTGGGAGAGAACGGCTCCAGCGCCCACATCTGAAGCGTCCACCTCCACAACGAATAGTTTGTCAGCATCTGGGTGAAGAAGGATGGGGCAGTGGTGAAGCGGCGACAGAGTTCGTGGAAGGCGGAGATGGCAGTGGAGGTCAGATGGAAGGGGTGAGATGAGGGGCGAGTCAGAGCAGTTAATGGGGCTGCAACTGTACTGTAGCCCCGGATAAAGCGACGGTAGAAGTTAGCAAACCCGAGAAATCGCTGGAGTTGTTTGAGAGTCTTGGGTAGGGGCCAATGACTCACAACTTCCAGTTTCTGCGGGTCCATGGCCACACCCTGGGACGAGATGACAAAACCCAGGAACGTGGTGGAGCGCTCGTGAAAAGCGCACTTTTCCAACTTACAGTACAGTTGGTGGGCGAGGAGTCTCTTTAGGACCACCCTGACGTGCTGGACATGTTCGTTGATGTTTCGGGAGTAAATGAGGATATCGTCCAGGTAGACGAACACCCAGCCTAACATGTCTCTGAGAACGTCGTTGATAAATTGTTGGAATACCGTGCATTGCAGAGACCAAAGGGAATGACCAGGCTTTCATAGTGTTTGGTAGGGGTGATGAAGGCCGTCTTCCACTCATCGCTCTCTCTAATGCGTACCAAGTTGTAGGCGCTCCGGAGGTCCAACTTAGTGAAAATGGTGGCGCCAGAGAGGGCGTCCAGGGCAGAATTGGTAAGAGGCAACGGGTGGCGGTTTTTGATGGTGATGATGTTGAGTCCCCGGTAATCGACACAGGGAAGAAGATTACCGTCGCGTTTCTTCAAAAAAAGAACCCCGCGGCGGCAGGTGAGGAGAAGGCCCGGATGGTACCATGGCAAAGTCCGCTGGAGACATACTCCTCCATTGCCTGCATCTCGTTCTTGGATAGGGAATAGAGGTGGCCGCGGGGTGGGATGGAGCCTGGCTGAAGGTCGATCGCCAGGTCATAGGGGCGATGTGGAGGTAGATGGGTGGCACGTTTCTTGCAGAAGACTTCAGCCAGGTCCCAGTAGTCTCGTGGGATGCTATCGGTGTCGACATCGGGGACCTCGGTCGCCCTAGAGCACTTCCCAGCCTCGGCCCGTAGGCATAGTTTGTTGCAGGTCGGTCCCCATTGTAGGATCCGATTTTGGGTCCAGGAGATGAGTGGGTCGTGATGCAGTAGCCATGGGTGTCCCAGGATGATATGTGGTGACGGAATGGAGGTGATGTGAAGCTGGATCTGTTCTTGATGCTGGATAATGACGAGGGTGATAGGCTGGGTTCGGAGGGTGATGGGACTGGAGGAGAGGGGCCGACCATCAACTGATGTAATGGTTACGGGCTGGGATAATGCCTCTGTCTTTACCCCCAGTCTTTTGACATAAAAAGAGTCAATGAAGTTGCCCGCGGCACCGGAATCGATGAACGCGGTACTTCCAACTCGTTTGTGGTCAAACTGGAGGTGTACTTTTACCGTGAGACAGGAATCATCAGGCAAGGTGTTGCAGAGGGAGATGGAACCCGGTGAGCCACTCTCATTTCTCACTGGGTCTGCGCGTTTCCCGGTCGCAGAGGACTGATGGCTCGGTGGTGTGTAGCAGATCCACAATACGCGCAGAGCCCCTCTCTGAATCGACGTTCCCGTTCTGCAGCGGTTAAGGAGGCGCGCCCTAATTGCATGGGTTCCCCGGCTCCTGTGTTAACCATGGCGGGAGGTGGAGAACCAACGGGTCCAGTAGGTGGAGCAGTGAATGAGGAGGCTTCGGAGACTGGAGCTTGGGGGAAGAAAGTGGTGAATCGAGGAGCAGACTGATGTAATGGCATCGTGATGGGCGGCAGGGTACAGGGAGCTGGCTTGGGGCGAGCGAGCAGACGTTGGTCGATCCGGAGGGCGAGTTGGATTAAGCCCTCCAAGGTCGCTGGGAGCTCTCGTCCGGCGAGCTCGTCCTTTATACGCGAAGCCAGTCCCTCTAGTAGGTCGTCCGGAGGGCGGAGTCTCCCCAGTTGGTCTGCACAGCAAGGGTATGAAACTCTGCGGTGTAGCGGCTCACGGATGACCCTCCCTGCCGTAGGTGATATAGTTTGGAAAAGATCAGAAGATGGGGAGGGAGTTGGCGGTGCAGCAGCCGCTGCGATGGGCGTGGCAACAGCCGGCTGAGCGGCCGCCCCGCGGAGGGTCACATTCTCCTGTCGCAGCTCCGCCACCTCGCGGCGCAAGACCGCGACGTCTTGGAGCTCCTTGCGGAGAGATGCGACTTCACCACGGAGCTGATTGATCAACTTGGCGTGCTGGTCAACCACATCGCAGAGGCGAGCAAACTCCGCTGGGTTCACTGCTGATGGCTCAGTCATTCTGTCACGAACTAACCGGAGATGAACCAGAAGACTAGCAGTTAGCCCTGTAACGTGGATGGTAAACCCAAACGCGGAAGTAGCGCGAGCAGGCAGGATAACCATGCTGGTTATTATCTCCCGAAGCGAGAGCAAGAGTTTACACAAATAAACCCGCGTTCTAAATACACACACCCAATCGAAAGCAAAACCCAAGAAAGTGAGTACTCACGTTTAAACGAGCAAAGCGTCGACGATAGCATGGGCAAACTCAAAGACTGAGCAATGTGAAGCGCCATCTTGTTTCCTTTTATGCTTCCTGAAACCCGACCGTATTACTTCCGGGTCCTAGTGCCGGTCATGTTACGAGTGTGCATGACAGTATGGGTGTCCATGGAGTATGACATGAGGTGACAGCAACAGTGGTATTGTCCATCTATTGTCTTCATCCAGCACCTTGTCTATAGTTAGTTCATCTGCTACAGAAATGCTGCCTCGCACTAAAGAAATCCCACCGCTGACCTTACGTGACCCTTGGCCATTTGAATTATGTAATTCAGACAAAGGTCTGAATTTGAGGTAACATATTTTTCAGTCGATATTTAATACAGACTGCGACAAGGAAGCCTAATATACATGAGAAACGGCAAACGTATGTCAGTTTCACAAGACATGAAGCATCACATTCTGCAGAAGTTAGCCGAGGAAACAAGTACTCAGCTTATGCACAAGATGAACAGTTCACTTACTGTATGTTGCCACGGCATTAATTGCTAAACACCCTTTATCTCTTTATCTGACCCAGACCAGATGTCCATACCTTATCATTTATTCAGGGACAATTACAATCAGGGTGTTTCTGTTCTATTCTCGGCCTTGTGTTTCTAAGCTTTGGCAAACAAGTTCAAAGCTTTTATAGTCTACATGGCACTATACATGTAGTCTACTTTTACATGTTCCCATATACTATCTGGTTTTACTGCTTCAGTTCACCTTGATACCTTACAATTTCCCCACGTGTTGGCTTCAAATGTAACTATCTGCTTGTTCTTGCGATGAATTGGAGTGGAGAGTCATAATTCTGCATTGTTCCCGTCACTCTAGTTGGTTCTTCTGACCCATGCACTTTGTGTGCAGGTGAGGGTCTGTCTGGGTTTACAGGAGAGGTTACTAGCACTTCACTGCTCACCCTTGTTGACCTCTGTTCGGGAACATGTTTGGGGTGGCTGGCATGTGTACCCACATCTCTGTTTCCACAACCTTCTGTTTGTGGTGTTAGGAGCACTTTCAGCGGGCATGTACTTAAGATAAAACCGCAGAGAGTGTTGCACAATAACACAACATTTCATCTTCACAATGTCCTTTTACTTTTTGTGTGCTCAGTCTTCATCTTAATTCATTTACCTACATTACAGTATATTATCAGTAACACAAATGCACCGTTTTGCACATCCGTTTTGACACATGGTCTTTACCCATGTGTCAACTTAGCATAGAAAGAAAATAGCTTTTTCAGTAGACATGGCTTGTGATTGGGGTCTAACCAAACCCCTTCTGTGAAAACACATCCTGCTTTTTAACTGTGGGGGTGAGAGCATCAGACACACACATATTATGGTTATAGGAAAGAGGAAGTTTGACCACTCAGGAAGTTTTTCTGAAATAGAATCTTATTTTAAAGTGTGATTACATTTACACTTTAAAAATTTCATGTGCCATCACCACAGCAAACTCCTGTTAGCACCTATTTCTGTATCACAAAATGTTAATCCATCCACGTTCATTGTAGAGTATATACGGATTCTGTAGTGGCGCTTACTATGGATCAATCCTAGGGGGAAAAGTTGTTTAACAGTAGGAAATATAGCAGTGATGTTCTTCTTTGCCTTCTGTAGGAAATAGAGTTACAGGTTTAGAACTATCCATTTTTTCACAATGATGTTTATAATTTAGCACTGTAATTTAACCACTCTGCTGCAAATAAATGTGATACTTTTCTGTATAAAGGATCCTGAAAGGTCATGAGGAACTACAGTAGAAATGTCAAATTACTGTAACCCACTATACTGTATATCTTTATTCTACACCTGCCTTCTCAGTTTCTGGTGCTGCACATAAACTCATGAGTGATTCTGCTGCTACAGGATCTGATTTGGCTGAGAAGGGAAATACAGATTTATTTATTTATTTATTTATTTATTTTGTAGCAAGACTAAAATCATGCCACCATTCTTTTCATCACCAGTTTTTAAAAGGTCTTTTAGAATTTGGAATGTCCAATATTAAATTAGTTTGTAATGCCAAATTGCCTTCCCATGAGTGTATAGCTCACTGGGGCCTCGAGGATTGCATAGACCAAAATAACTTTTCTGCAGTAAAAACACTTAAAAAAAAAAAAAAAATTTATTTTTATTACATTTTAAAATTTTTACATTTTTTCTTATTTGTTTTAGAATATTTTGGATTGCTACTGAACTTGGATCCAAAGTTTTATCTTGTCCCAAAACAATTTGACCTAAAGACTTAACTATCAAAGAAATGTAGCTTTGATATGGTTTGCTTTATGACCTCATTCTCCTGGACAATAAGGAGTTGCTGGTGTGTACCATGACAGCAGCTTTCAATAAAGAATTAAACACTGGAATTATTTCAGCTAAAGACTCGGGTAGTACTGTATAGAGTTTGTAGGACCTACACTTTAGTACACGTAGGACATACACTTTACTGAGTACTGATAAACGTAAATTGTCATTAAAAAAGAAAAGAAAAAGGCTTCGTATGCTGATAACCTAATTTTCTGCCTGGCCTGGTCTTGTGACTGTAGGTACTGACATATTTACTGTACAGTTCTTTTATATTTTAACACATAACTTAACAGCATTGTTAGGTACAGTAATGTCAGATAAGAGGTTCATTCTCAATCACTCTAATTCATACCACATGTCACTTTTTTTTTCTTTTTCTTTTTTCTATACTCATCCTTATTACTTTTAACCAATAACACATTATTGGTGTCCCTACTGTAATTAAGTTTTATGCTGTGTAAAACATGCACAACACCTGATTTAATAAATCCCTGGAAATTACTGGTATTATGTGTTCACAAAATCTCTTAACATAAATCAGGACTGCAAAACCTTCCTTCAAACTACTAAACTGTCAATATGTGGCCTTAAAGACCTTTTTGAGGGTTTAATTTTGGATACATCTACACTGCACATGTACATATACACAGTACATCTATAGTGTACATGTAACATAAACACTACAAAGCCACAAACATGTTTAACATCTTGGAGATGTAGTCATGCATGACCTGAACCATTACCAATTTCCTCTTAAAAAATTCAGCATAACACTGTTTCCTTTATGTCCTCCATTTCTGCATTTGGATCTTAGTTCTGCAAAAATACTTCATCCACTCAGTTCCAACAAAGAACAAAAATAAATAACTAAAAATGCTCGACTGCCTTCCACGCAGTGATGGACTCGTTTTTGAGAATGTCAGGTCATCTTCCAAGTCTGGACGTTCCACCTGGACATGAACAACAAGCACACATTATTCTTTCATGTTTAAAGAAGAACAGCCTTTTCACATCTTCTGTGGATCTTCTCAGAGCATAGGCTGCAATACTACACATGATTATACCTTTTGAGGAACTGATCAGTTTATGAATGGTGGACTTTACCATGACACAGCACGTACATTCTTAAACTGATGGCACACTTCAGCACAAAATGTTAGGAAGAAAAGTTGGCTTTGTTTTAGACAATTTTATTAGGAAAACAGGGAAAGTAAGCAGGAAGGGAAAAGGGTGAGTAAAATAGTGAAGGTGTGCACAACTGATCCTTGAGTTAATTGTTTTTCGATATATTACATCTTAAGCACTATTCAAGTACATTTGTCTGATCTACTCTATACACTGTTCAGCCACAACATTAAAACCGCCTATCTAATATTGTGTAGGTTCACCTTTTGCTGACAAAACACTGACACTTTGAGGAATCGACTCCACAAGGCCTCTGAATGGCTTAAATCCTGTACCTATATGGATCAGGCTCATTCGTGCAGCACATGTCATAGATGCTCGATCAGATTGAACTGTAGGGAATTTGGAGGCCAAGGTAACACTGTGAACTCTTTGTCACGTTCCTCAAACTGTTTCTGAACAATTTCTGCAGAGCATTATCCAACTGAAAGTAACCACTGCCATTAGGGAGTACTATTGCCATGAAGCGGTGTTCTAGTTCTGCAACCATGTTTTACTGTTTAATATATTTCACCGATGGTGCTACAGGAACAGTAACTAGATAATCAACATTATTCACTTCAATAACAAAGACAGTGCTGTTGTAATGGCTGATTAGTGTATAAAATATCTATGTGCTAAGATCACACACATCAAACATGTTATTCTGCACAGTTTTACACAGATCTAGTTTTGTAAAGAGACTTAGGTTGCCAGATATATACATTTTAAGAAATGTAATATGTTTCACCATTTCTTAGTATTGTGGTATTTAATATTTTCTATTTGAATTTACAAACTTGCTATTTTAATACACATTCGTTCTAAAAAAAAAATCCTAAAAACCTTTCAATATTAATGTTTCTACTGCCACACAGTGGAGAATTCACAAAGTGCATCCATACTGCAGAAGCAGTTTGCTCAAAGATAGTTTTGTCAGATAGCAATTTTAATTGTGAAAAAAATGTTGGAAGAAGCCAACTCCCAAATCTATATAAACCGTTAGACAGCTTAAAGAGAGGCTAAAGCTAAAGAGTGTGGTATAGATTCAATCCACCGATATAATAATTTTACGTGACACAGCTCAGTGCTTTTGTGATCTGCAGGCAGCACGCTTCCTCTGCACATGGCTCTCTTTTTCCAGCAATAAGCCAGACCAGTCATGACCTAGGAGTAGAGGCACAGATTGTTCAGGAATTATGCCTGCTATAAGGTTGTATTTACTCTTTTGGTCCTCGACCACAATGGGCATTCCCGTGAAGGTCATGGGATTACAAGATGGCACATAAGGGAGGCACCGCTGAAGTGACACGCTGAAGTGTCACAGCACACCAGTGTCTAATAGTGCAGGGAGCTGAGCTCCATTTATTTTTATCCAGCGCATGGTGCTTGTGCTAGCTCATCTGTGCACGTGTGACTGGCTAGAAAGCCTTGAGTAGGTGTTCAGCTTATCTCCGACATGGAAGGCGTCGGCTCATCAAGTGGTGATTCCGGCCTTGGCAGCTGGGGAGCCGGTTCTTTGCGAAAAGAGAAGTAGAATCTTTTGGGAAGCTTATCTAGTAGTTGTTTCTTTTCTTGACCGCTCATGTTTGCAGGATGTCTCATGCCTATAGCCAAATCAGTGGAACGAATGTGACTGTTACACGGATTTGCTGGTGGGATCGAGGATCTGGTTCAGTGTCGTCTGTTTTCAGGGCTTACTCGAATCCAAAACAATATGGATAAATTCCTGTTGTGTGTTTTAATCCATGAGTTTCTTACAATCTGTGTTTTTTGATTGCAAAAATTGTCATATCCTGTGTTTATTTATGACTTGAATGACTGCATTTTATTATGGGAAAGATAAGCAAAAGTATTTCAGCGTTTTAAAAAATAACAATCCCGTCATTTAAAACCATGAACCAATCTGGAGAGATTTGTCTATAGTTTTCTTTAGAATAACAAAAATGCAGCATTAATACCTAGAAAATATGTACAATGTACTGTATGTCCTCTGTGCCATGAAAAAGCATTCAAGTTCCTCAAACTACACACTACAATTTAGGAATATATTTTTAAATATATACTATTTTAGACTATTTTCTGCATATAATCTATGCAAGCATTTCTATATATTGTTTATATTTTTCAGTATTTTAATTGCTATTCACTACTGTATATTTCACCTGTATTTATTCTGTATATAATGTACAATGCAGAACTCATACTTGTACTGTATGTTGGTATGTATATGTATGGCCTGTTACCTTTATGCATGTAATCTTCCAGACATGCTAATCTACTGCACAATGTTTCCACAGTTACACTGTATTATACTGTATTATACCGTACACCATTATAGACATACCTGTATATATGTATATATTACCCAATGCACCTTCTGTTTACTATTGTACATTCACTGCACAATGTTGCAGTTATACTGTACATTACTATATCACTATACTGTATACAGTATACCATAATTCTATTACCAAATGCATCTTCATTGTAATTATTGTAAATAGGCCACTTATGCACTTCTGGTTAGATGCTGACTGCATTTCATTCTGTACATATACTCTGCACAATGACAACAAAGTTGAATCTAATCTAATCTAATTACACAATACTGTTGGTTTAAAGAGCTGAGCCGAAAGACCTGACTTAGTTAGCTACAGCAAGCGGTGCTGGACCAAGGCCAGGAAGATCGTGAAGGACCTCAGCCACCCCGGCAATGGACTGTTCTCTCTGTTGAGGTCAGGAAAGCGATTCTGCACCCTGAAGGCCAATACAGAGAGACTGAGGAGGAGCTTCTTCCCGCAGGCGATACGGTCTCTCAACCAGCACACCATACAATACTGACTGACCCACTTTACACACCCACACTCATGCTTCTTGCACTCTCTCTGGACATTCGGGACAATAATTGCACATGGAGTCACACTACATTACTATTTATTCTATATGCACAAGTCACTTTAAGTATGAAAACTTTACAGCATACTTGCACACCCCCTGGACATTTCTATTTCTATTCCATATTTTTCTATACTGTACACCTAGGTACACCTAGGCTTTCTTATATTTTCTTATATCGTATATTCTATATTTATACCCAGGTTTTCTTATTTTTCTTATATTTTATATTTGTATATTTGTATATTTGTATTATTCTTAGTTAAATCTATTTCTACTTTCTTTATTATATTTTTCGTATAAATAGTCTTTAACAGTCTTTGATGGTCTTTTATTCTAAGGTCACGGGCAGTGGCCTAAGCATTTCACTGCATATTGTACTGTGTATGACTGTGTATGTGACAAATAAAATTTGAATTTGATTTTTGAATTTGAAACCTGAATTTTTGCAATGATAAAAAAAAAAAAAAAACACAGCATGTTTTCTTACATAAAAGGCAGAGATGACAGTCATCCAAAAAAATGAAAATTAAACAGCATCTTTTATTCTAGTTGTTTCACTTTTTTTTTCTTTTTACAAAATTTGTGAAAAAATGCTAAACAATTTGGTAAAATTTTGACATTTTCTTCTATATCCACTTCTGCACTGAAATACAGTGACTATAAGAAGTGTTTGTACCCTTAATCTGTAATGTACAAATGTGTGAATTTTAAGAAAACAACAGGTAAAAGCAAGAGAAATGTAATTCAAATTTATTCCATAAGGTTTAAGCAAAACATAATATAATTTTTTTTAAATTGACTGTGATGTTTGTGATGGAAAAAATAGCGAAACACAGCATGTTTTCTTACATAAAAGGCAGAGATGACAGTTATCCAGAAAAAGGAAAATTAAAAAACTTTTTTTATTCTGTTTGTTTCACTTTTTTTTTGTGTGAAAAAAGCACAACAATTAAGGTACAGTGGAACCTTGGATTGTGCACATAATTTGTTATAAAGTAAAAATAAAACAAATTAACCTGCACTTTATCTTTAAAAAAGTATGTGTGTATGTGTGCAGGCAGTGTGTACGTATGTGTGTGTTTGTGTGAAACTAAGAGGAGGAATGAGACCTCCCTCTTCCCTCTTCTTGTCTCACACAGCAACTCTTCCTCCTCTCTTATATGAGTTTCACACACACACACTAACATAAACATTGTTTTATCGGGAAAATAAACAAGAAATCTCTCTAACGACACTCGAGAGACACTAATCACTCCTGTAAAGTAAAAATAATCACTCCTGTAAAGTAAAAATAATCAAGTAAACCAAGACTTGCATGTTTTTCAAGTCAAAATTCATAAAAAATCTTTGCTCGTCTTGCGGAACAATCACAAACCACGTTACTCGCAATCTGAGGTTCCACTGTATTAGAAAACAGGTAAAACCAACATCATCTAATAAAATGGATAAATGGTTGTAAAACAATTAAGTAAGCACTATAGTACTACTACCACTACAAAAAAATAAAATAAGATAAAAAAACTTTAAAGCTTAAAGTTTAGAACATTAAGAGGAACAATAGAGTTAAATGCTAAAACAAAAAGTTTGTTTTGTCTTCTGGTGCAGTTTTAGACTGAGCTTATTCTGATGTGTTCATACGTATGAGCTGAATCAGTGTTAGAATCAGAAATAACCTGAAAGAAATAACAAATCAATACAAAAAATAAATGTCATCGATTACTCGTACACTACTACATTTAGTGATACGTTTAACATTTTCACATGTTTTTAAATAAGGAGATTTAAGAAACTCTGTTGATAAAATTCTTCAATATACCACATTATATAATCACTCAAGTTTAAAAAAACATGAAAGTTCATGAAGATAATGCTAAACACCAAAAACACACACATGAATGTGCACACACACACAATTACTTACTGGGTTATTGTCTTCAGTGTTGAATGAAGGTGTATAATCTGTTATTGTACAAAAAAGCATGACACAATCAGCTGCATATACTGTAATATATCATATATCATATCATAATATATTATATTATATTATATTATATTATATTATATTATATTATATTATATTATATTATATTATATTATATTATATTATATAAAAGAAAGGTTTTGAGTGTACACTGCTTAGAACTTGTTTCATGAATTAGAGAATCCAAAACCAGTCTCATATTTCTGTGTGTTTGTCTATATGTCCCTCCAGCCAATTTTGTTACAACATCATGCAAAACTGGCGAAAGAGAAATTAATGAAACTTTGTTGGTCCTTTGGGTTTTGCCTAAAGTTAAATCCGCCTCATAAAAATATTGAGATGATGGGAAATTATGGTCAGTTTTGTGGTAGATTACGTCACATCATCTAGAGGTTTTTTGGACAAATTTAGTGCTTTTTCCCTTGAGGTGGGCATGACTCTATGCATCACTCAACAGAGCTACTCATAGATAGAAATTATGGCAATGCACCGACAAACTGCCACAATTCTCACCAAACACAACCAAAAGAGCGACACAGCATGACTTGCTCCAAAAAAACGGTGCGTACCAGTGGCGGCCAGTCAATACGCCGCCCACCCCCCTCCCTCCGCCCTCCCCTTAAAGTTAGGCAGAGAAGAATGCTCCTTTAACATGTAATTATTTAACATAATAATTATTTATTTTAATAATGGAATAAAGTCATTTAGTCACAATATTCTGCTGTAATTCTTAATATAATTTATTTGCAATTAAAAAAAAACTAAACTGTATTACGTTCATTTGTGTTCTTGTACGCTGGGTGCCGGACAAACGAGTGTCTATGTAGACATGTACATTTTTGAAAAGCATGTGACTTGAGGCTGAGCTCTGATTGGATCTTTTCAAATCATCCTTCGGGCACAGCACTGTGCGCCCTGAACCCTCCCACTTGTGTTCTTAGCTCATGTGATTGGACCGTTCTCAAAGAGTCTTCCAGCACTTCTTACGGCAAGCGGAGCTGCTGACTGGATGCGATGTGAGTCAGGACTTTATTTTTTACTAGTAGTAATGATGCATAATCACCTGATAAATGGCTATTTACAGGCGAGTATTAAAAGTTTGATTTTGATTTTGTTTGCCACCCCCCAATTTTTTTGCACCAGCTGCCACTGAACATTGTGCCATAAATGGAATCAAAATGTTGAGTAGAAGTCATGAGCAGCTACAGTATGTAGCAAATGATGATCAGCTTATTTTTAGCTTTAAGCTTTTAACCATTTCTCTGATTCCTCATTCCTCATTTCAAATCATTCCTGATTTCTCTGATTCCTCAACTCAACTCAACTTATATTATATTATATTATATTATATTATATTATATTATATTATATTATATTATATATATATATATATATAATATAATATAATATAATATAATATATTAACTGTTTGTCTGTACATTTGGTCAGAATTTGCTCTTTCAATGATATCCATATACAGTGGAACCTTGGATTACAAACAAAATTTGTTCTGGAAGTGGGCTCATATTTCAAAACACTGGTAAGCCAAATCGAATTTTCCCATAAGAAATTATGAAAACTCAAATGATTTGTTCCACAGCCCAAAAGAATGAATAGATAAAAATTATTCATATGAAATATAAAGTAAAAATTAACCTGCACTTTACCTTTAAAAAAACAAAAATAAATCCTGACAGATAAGTGTTTCCGTTTGTGCGCATAGACGCTGTGTATGTGTGAGGTTAAAGTAAGAGGAGAGGAGGAATGAGCCTCTCCCCTCTTCCTCTTCTCATCTTACACAGTAACCTTTCCTCCTTTCTTATTTGAGTTTCACACACAAGCACACATACAATGAAAACACTGTTTTATCGGGAAAATAAACAATAAATCACTCTAGCGACACTCGAATGATAGCACACTAACAGAATCACTGCTGTAAATTAAAAATAAAACAAAATAACCTGCACTTCCCCTTTGAAAACAATCGCGACTGAGCAGTGTTTCTGTGTAGAGCAGAGAGTGTGTGTGTGTGTGTGAGGGCGAGAGGAGGAGGGGTGTGTGTGTGTGTGTATGTGTGTGTATGAAGGGGCACGGTGTCCAATGACATGTGCGCACACACAAATGCAGTGCCGGCTGATACAGAGAGAGAAAATGGACCTTTAACCGCTCTAATGAGACTTGCTTTTGCTTTACACGTGCGCGCACACATCATAATGAACAGCACGCGCGCGCTGTACACACACACATACAAACACAAAATAAAATATGTTTTAAGCACACACACTGGGTCACAGTGTTATAGTAAACAGTACACATGTCCACGGATGTTGATTATACCAGTGAGAGACGTCCACTAAGACCCAGCAGGGGAGACGATTACCCACAATTCGGCAGCGCAAGAGAGAGAAAACCGTTGGTTCACATGATGCTCTGCGTCAAAGCAAGAAGGGCATGCGTGATACATGATACTCTTAAGACTTGTTTGTTTTTCAAAATTTATTTAAAATCTTTGCTTGTCTTGTGGAACACTTGCAAACCAAGGTTCCACTGTATTTTATATATATTTGAGGACCCTAAACCAGTCTCAGAAAAAAATTATGTCTGTATGGATGTATAGATGTCCAGCCAGATTTTGTTACAGCATCACACGAAACTGGCTAGGCAGAATTTAATGAGACTAAAGTTAAATCTGCAACACAAACAAAATCTAAATATATTTGAAATTTTAAAACCAGTTTATCTCATATGTTCAGAAAACCATGGGGCTAATAAAAAGCAGACATGTGAAGCACCACTATGAGATAAAACACTGGTCGTTAGAGCAAACATATCCACAGCAGTCTGAGATGGGGGCATGTGAAGTCCCTAAAATAATACCCCAGTGCTATGTGCTCAAATCAAATTATGAGTAGTTGTGTGCCAGATTATGTCACAGTATTACAGAAACTGGCTGTACAGTATTTAACTAAAGTTTACAGCAGTTAGATATCTGCTTGAAATTTAATCTGCATCAAAAATCAAAATGTTGAGTAAAAGCGATGTCATTAACAGTTATGTGCCAGATTTAATTATCTATTTTAAAATAATCTATTAATAAACTACTTGCTCAGTGTAAACAAACACCTGCACCAATACATCAGGGATAACCCCTAGAGGGCGCCTTGTTCCTAGAGATTCTTTGTTAGTTGTAGTTTTTTGTTAGTTTACTTCAGTTTCCAGAATGCACCTCGGTCAGGTGAAGGGAATCACTCACCTGAACCGAGGTGGCTCATTAGTTTGACTTTAAATAGCTTGTTTAAGTTCTGTTTGTTGTGTTGCATCTGTTGGAAAAGTACTCGTGAAATGCTGGTTAGCTTATGTTTAATTTAGTTTCTTGCCGGTTTAGTTCAGCTCCTAAGTTTGTATAGACCCCTGTTTTGTTTATACTCAAGTTGAGTATGTTTGTTTGTTTTATTTCTTTATTATTAAAAAACATCAAACACCTTAACCTCTACGTCTATGCCTCGCCTACAACACCACCACCAGAAACATGACACAATAGATATTAATTACAAAAGCTAAGATAAATGGAATTTTTTATGGGGATTTGTTCATATTTTCACCACTGAAGTGGTATAAGTGAATTTTAACGCACGGGAGTTGTTTTAAAACAACTTAATCTTTATCTAATCTACTTTTTAGATTTCTCATCTGTGATTCACTCTCTGATTACCAAACAGGGAGTGTTGGCTGATGATGAAAGAAGTACAACTTGGCATAAACAAACTGAAATATTAATATCATTGATAACATTAAAGCTGATCAACTTATTTTTAGCTTTAATCTTTTAACGATATCTACAAACTCTTTTCTTGGATGTGTTTGCTAATTAGTCATAGGTGTGTGTGTGTGTGTGTGTGTGTGTGTGTGTGTGTGTGTGTGTGTGTGTTACGTTGTGTTGTGTAGATCATCAGCCCAAATCCTCCAATCAGCAGCAGTACTGCACAAAAACACACACTGATGGTGACAACGGGATCTGAAATACACACAGAAGCAGAGAACAGAACAATGGCATCAAACATGGCCAAAACACTTACATTTTGTAGTGCGTATGTGTGTAAAGTAGGGCTGTTATTTTGTACCACCTCCCTTTTAAAAAAGCAGCATCTATTTCCTGATTCTGACCACACACACGGATCATTTAACTATAACACACTGGGGGGTTTTCCAGAAAGCAGGTTATGTGACATACCCGGCTAAGTTTAAGAGTAAGTTAGTGGATATCCTCAACTTTCGGTTCCAAAAATGGAGGTAACTTTCTGGGTATGTATGTAACCATAGCAACTTACTCTCTGAAGCAGGTTATGTTCCAGGGTAAGGTTGTTTCAGAGGTTTAGTGAGCATGACGTGCGCTTTTGATGATGATCCTGTGGATGTGCAGGCTTTTATTTTCGCCGGGAGAGAGTTATAAGACCGCGTATTGATGTCTTTTAATTTCCTAATGATTATTTGAAAGAGTGTTATCGGTTTTCAAGGAAATCGTTAATTTATTTAACACATCTCTTGAAACCGCATATTGCAAATGTCATAAACCGCGGGTCTGCGCTTAACACAGAAAACATTCTGTACACTATAAGCACTAATGCTCAAATGCTTGAGTATTCAGAACTTTTTGGTATTTATGAGTTACCAACTACGAATTTATAGAGCACTGGTGGCTCAGTGGTAGGTGTTTTGCCTGCCATGCGGAAGACCCAGGTTCGATCCCCAAGCCGGCTTGTCTGCTGTGGTGGTTTAATTTGCAACAAGTTCAACAAACTAAAAGATTTATAGTTATGTTTACTTAAAATTGGGAACATCATTACTTTAAAAAATTATGTAACTGATTACAGTGTACATAGCACTGTTTTTTTTTTTTTTTTTTGCGTCAGGGCATTTTTTGAGTGGGTGATGCAGAGCATGTGGGAAAGGCAACTGTGTGAAGAGCCGTTTGCACAGTATGTCTGGCACTTAAACACTTTTTACACATTCTGTAAACCCGATTAAGTTGGCAAAACTCAAATAATTTGAGGTAATCAGTTACTGAGGTAATCAGTTATTTAAGTAATGATGTTTCCCATTTTAAGTAAACGGGACTATAAATTTTTGAGTTTGTTGAACTTGTTGCAAATCAAATAAATTATTGTTGCTGTTGTGGGGAATCGAACCCGGGTCTTTCACACGGCAGGCGAAACACTTACCACTGAGCCACCAGAGCTCTATAGAGTGTAAGTTGGTGGAATTTTAAGGTGACGGTTACTGTTACTTACGTACTCACGATTACTTAAAATATCAAAACGTTCTGAATACTCCAAATAGGTTTAAGAATTTGACCTAATTGCAATTATTTTTTAACAGTACTCAGTGTGTTTAATTACTTTGAGCATTAGGGTTTACAGTGTATAATAAAAGGGAAGCCGATGTCAAATTTTTTAATACACTCACACATTAACTCTGCCTGTTATTTTTTTGCCAAGCCAACTCTCTTTCTTTAGCCGATGCAGCCGTATTGCTTTTTTTTTTCATTATTATTGGCTTGAATTCTTCATATGCTGCATTTAAACCTCCATCTCCGCCTCTGTGAAGTTTGCCGCTCTCTTTTTTTCATTTTGATTTTCCATTTTGACTCGTGAAATCAGCGATCCATTGAAAATGTCTTTATGTAGCTCCGTGCACGCGCATTAACTCTGGGTAACCAGTAGGAGGTTGATTAAACTTACTCTTCTCAGGGGTTTTGGAACCGACATACTCATGGTATGCGGGTTTGGGGTAAGTTTTACCAAATGGTAAGTTAACCCAGCTTTCTGGAATACCCCCCTGATCCTTCAACTATGGCACATTTAACAATTTAACATTAAATTAAAGCTAAGCTTTTAGCTTTTAGTGGGCCCTTACTGAAACACGCTGTAGATGGAGTTTCTGTGGGTTGAATGATGGGTGTTGTGGGTTGAACGGTTGTACTCAAACCTATGGTGTTAAAAATATAAAATTGCAATTATTTCGTGATATTTCTTTTTAAATTATTTTGAAAAGTCCATGACTAAAAAGAAAGGCTTACTTTGTAAACACACTGATCGTGCTATTGAAAACTTGTTATAAAGTATTCTTTTTTTTATTATTATTATTATTACCTGTAATATGGAGCCACATCTCTGTAAAGTAGGAGTAATAATAGACTGACACCCGTCCATTCCACACTCCGAGTAAATAAAATCCCTCATCATTTCCTGTCACGTTGCTGATGTTCACACTGAGAACTTTAGCACTTCTGTCATAAGATATTGAGAATCTGCTGTTCTGAGGATTTATGCTAGTATCAGCAATGTCTTTAATATTACTGTCATCATCCAGCATAATGACCTTTTTGATGTATGTTTCATACCCCCCTGGATAGTTACAGGTGATCGTAATATTTTGCCCAAGAAAAGCATTCATTATTACTGGCACCCCGCAAGCTGCATCTGGCAATTTTTCAAACAAACAAACAAACAAAATAAATGTTCACATAATATAATATCCTGTGCAGTGTATAGCTCTAACATACCTTATTAATGCAGATTTTGTGTAAGTAATACAAATACTCTTTTTTATAGGTAATTATTTACTCACTATAAACAATTAGATTTACAGTGGCGTTGCTCTGATCCCCGAATCCAAATGTGTACATTCCAGCATCCTGTGACTTCAGCTTTCTGATCAACACTAAAAATTCGTTATTTGTGTTTTCATACAACATGAATCTTCCATTTTGAATTTTAATGAGTTTGGTGTCAGCACGTATTATATCAGTGCAGGTATTTCTGTTCACCTTACAAATATATTTAGTATAATTTGAGTACCACTGGATCGTAGATGTTATAATGACACTTCCTCCTGAGTAGCCAATCACATCAGAACAGTCTACTGGACCTGTCAATTAACCGAAAATTTATTATATATGAGGTTTCTATATTCTCACAATACTAAATAAATAAGTTCAGACAGTTAATAAAAGAAAGTATCTGACCTGAAATGACATAGAGGAAGAAGATATGGAGGATCATCATCCTGGAATTTAATTCAGCTTCACTTTTAGTCTTTTACTTCTGTTGGAATCTGCTCTGTCTGTTCTAGAAAGAAATGATACACTGATGCTCACTTCAGCGTTGTGATCTGATGCCCTTTTGCATTTATTTGCATTTATTTATTTTCTCTTTTCTAACAATGCTGTATTTGTCAGTGATGCAAATCTGCATGAAATCTACCCACAATTCATCATCACATTGTGTTAGCTTTGTTAAATCATTTTTTGTTTGTTTGTTTGTTTGTTTGTTTGTTTGTTCTTTTTGCTTTTTTTTTTTTTTTTAGTTTTACAAAAACACACACACACACACACACACACACACACACACACACACACACACACAGAAACATACATGTGTTTAAGTGAACTGTCCAGAGGTTCATATGCACAGTGGATGAACATTGGAGTGAAATTGCAGTGACACTCTTAAGACCGACATAAATAAAAACGATTTAAATTATTAGATATGATTTCTTAACATGCACTATACGTTATACTTTGCCTTTATGCATAGCCTGAAGCTGTGCCTTCTCTGTTCTTTAAGTACCAGCAACCAGGCACAATATGAGAGCTCTATGTGTTTAAACAGGAAGGATGGAATTGTTCATTAAAAAATTCCAATAATGATATTGAAATATGATATGTCTATGAACTCCATGCCAAATAATGAGTTACTCTTAGGAATTTTATATTGTAAAGAAAAAAAATTATGAACCCGAAAATGGGTCTGTCTGTTTTACAGGGAGAATTGTAGGTACTGCATTCCTGATTGTTTTTTTGTTTTCAATTATTATTACTATTACTTTAATTGTATGAAATGCATCCCTGAGTATCTCATTCTGTAGGTGATTTCTGTTGGCAGTAATTAATCTATTATTATTTTCCTCTCATGTCTCAAAAGGATTTAGTGTAAAATTCCATAAAATAATATTATACTTCAAAGGCATGATGGTGCCTTTTAAAGATTAATTATTTTAAAAATGCTAAATTTCTATATAATAATTTTATTTTTATAAATTTATTCTATATAATAATGTTTAAAGTTTCTCCTGCCCTCTGTAACTACATGTTTACTAGGAAACTAGCTACCAAATGGTGCTATTAAGCAAAACATTAATAAATTTGTTATGTTTATTATAATTATTTTAAATTGATAGATTTGTTATATTTTGGATTGACTCAATGCAATATATTCATAATACATGTACAAATGGATCTTCTGTTTTTTTATTGGTTTTGGTAAAGGTTATATATGGAAGTTCATTTAATAATTCAAATTCAAATTTGTCTTTGTCACGCACACAACCATACACAGTATGATATGCTTACACAACTGTTCATGACCTAAAATAGGAAAGATCAAATGGAATAAGAATAAGAACAGGAATTAGAAGAGGCAAATTGCACCAAAAAAGAATATAAAGTATAAAATCAACAATTCTACAATATGCAGTTCCAGTAATATAAAATGAAAAGCAGAGATGTATAAAATGTAAATGTATAAACTGTATAAATAATATAGATTGTGCAACAGGAAAGATACGGCGTGACAGCAGCAGTATGGGTGACCATGGAGTGTGAAATGAGGTGATGTGTGTGTGTGACAGCAGAGGTGCATACAGTAGTTAGTCCTTATTTATGTGACAATAAGAACCAGAAATGTGCAACACATATATGTCATATGCAATTGTAAAAATGTGTGGTGTGGTTGGTAGTGTGAAGGAAACAATGCAAGTCCAATCAGTGAGTCCTATGTGGTGTTCCGGTGCTTTTTATCTGGAAGCTTTAAATGTCACCTTTTGGTAAATGTACAATTTACAATTTTTAGCCTGTAAAATCCAGAAATAAGGAATATAAGAAATCTAATTTTGTTTTAGATAAATTTTGTCTTGGAGAGAGAGAAAACGAATACTTTACTTAAGGTAAAGCTAGACTAGACAAGCAATGCTATGTGAACTCAATAAAAATGAAATGGCAGCAATTGAGTGAAGGAATTACAAATGAATAAGAGCATGTTATATAAAGCATAGCTATCAAAATCCCCAAATTTCCATTTATGAAAACCAAATAACCCACACAACCCCACAAGTACAGTGCACAACCAGTAACCTGAGCTCAAAATCGATCACCAAATAATAATTCAATCTATATCCATATCATTTATCATGTGTTCCGTCATGGGATTCTGAAGCCTATTTCAGGACACCTAGGGCACAAGGCTGGGTACACTCTGTAGGGCGCTAACCCATCACAGGGTACAAGAAAACACCAGTCAAACTACACTGTGTGTCTTCAAACTGTGGAAGGAAACCAAAGCACATGTAACCGAAACCCACCATTAAATTAAATGAAAATTAAGTTTTGCATGACTTAGAGCCTATTTAGGATTTGCAAATTGATGTCTACATTAGGAAATAAAACCTTTTAATGTCATACCAGGTAGTATTTGTTTGTTATTTTATTACACTAGCAGTAACTGATCCTCACTTCAGCTTTGTGATCTGATGCCTTTTTGCATTTATTTGCATTTATTTATTTTCATTTGTTTGTATTTATTCATTTCCTTTTCTCTCACAATCCTGTATTTGTCAGTGATGCAAATCTGCATGAAACCTACCGACAGTTCTTCATCACATTCTGTTAGCTTTGTTAAATCGATCCCTTTGTTTGTTTGTTTGTTTGTGTTTGTTTGTTTGTCTGTGTGTTTGTTTTTTGTTATTTCGTTTTCTGGTTGTTTTTTATAACATATGGTAACCAAAAAAGAAACAACAACAACAACAACAACAACAACAACAACAACAACAACAAAAAATCATAAATGTATATAAGTGAAAATGTCCAGGGGTTTATATGCACAGTGGCTGAACAGTGACCTTGCAGTGACACTCTTAGGTCTGTATTTGTCAGTGTTGCAAAACTGTATGAAATCTACCAATGTTTACATTTTTACCCACCTACCCATTTTTACATTTGCATTCAGGAATTTGGCACATGCGACTTACAAAAAGTGCTTTGGTGGTTCCATCATTGGATTGATACTAACAATGGGTTAGTAGGTTATTAACTAAATAGAATGCAGTATTTCTGTTTAATGATGGTTACAGTAGCAAGAGTAGCAAGTAGCAAGTCTCCATAGCAGCTGGAATTTCAGCCAAGATCCTACTGTAGCTTGTTTTTATTTAATCTGCATCTCATTTATCCCTTTTGTTTGTCTTAGTTTTCAGTCGTTCATGAAGTCCCTGATCTCACCATTCTTTCTTTGTTTATTTTTCAGATTCAGACTCTCTTTGTTCCAGACTCCCTTTGTGGCCATGCTCCAGGAACTCTGCCATAGTCCATGTCTTTGAAGTCCGGTGATTTTATCATTGTGTCGTGTCATGTTGATCAAGTTCTTTTTAGTTGAAGTTTGCAAAAAAAAAAAAAAAAAAGACTAAACCAAGTTATAATACTGTAGTCAGTGTGCCTCTGTTTTGAAACCTTACCTAAAACAAAAACTATATAAATACATTCCTTTATTTGCTCTGAGTTTCTTACAATTAGGAAGTTTTCAGAAACTCAAAAAGACTTCCATAGTATTCATGTAATACAGGAGGTGTGTTTGAGAGTTCAGGTGGAGCGAGGGTTTGTAGTGAGTGGTGTGCATGATTTATTTTTAGTGAGGGTTGGTAGAGATGTTATCACCTGCAAGAAGAAAAACCAGCATTTATATGCATATTATATGCATTTTTTAGCATGTGCAGATGAAACCATGCGCTAATTGCTGTGTATCACTGTTTAGTCCTTTATTTTTTTATATAAGCTATTATATCATGATTAATTCTTATCTAAAGAGCATCATTCACACACATTCACACCTAGAAGCAATTCACCTACAAACATGGGAGGTGGTAGAAAACCTGGGAAAACCTGAGAAGAGACACACAGACACAGTGACATCATGCACAAAGATTTACACAAACTGCACAGTGACAACATGCACATTGCATCCAAACATAACCCACGATGCTGGAACTGTGAGGATGCAATGATATATTTACTGCATATAAATTAATCTATATCAAAAAACAATAGGCAAAGTTTTTAAGAAAATATCACAAATGTCATGTCCTGTGTGTTTATTTATGACTTGAATGACAGGTTTATCGTGGAGATATTTTATTACAGCTGTTTAAAAAAATAACGCCCTGTCCATTCACAAAAACATGAACCAATCAGGAGAGTCAGGTCAAGCTTTTATTGGCATTTTAACCATATACAGTACAGTTCAGTACACAGTGAAAAAAGTGGTGCTACATAAATAACAGAACAGAACTAACTAGCTAACTATGACACGCAATTAGTTGACTATCTAACACGAACCAAATTGAGAAACAACTAAACTATCTAAGTACTACACAAAGAACAACAAAAAGACAACATAAAGTGCAAGGGGACATGTGCAAACATGAGCAGCAACACAATAACAAAACACAATGCATTATACTGTGATAGTGAGATGATGATAGTAAACATGTCTCGTTAAAGTAGCAACAGCGACAGGGACGAGTACTTGTGCAAATAACAGCTAATAATATAAATATTGTGCAAAAAAAAAAATCTTGTTGCGTGAAATTACTAGATGGTTGAAGGTCAGTTTGCAAATGTCTCCAGTCCCACCGTATCGAGGTGAGTGAGTAAAAGTGTGTGTGTGTGTGTGTGTGTGTGTGTGTGTGTGTGTGTGTGTGTGTGTGTGTGTGTGTGTGTGTGTGTGTGTGTGTTTATCAGTCAAGTCCCTTTTTGTTGAGGAGATGGAAGCCAGGGTTCGAATGCTTCGGTACCTTTTTCCACATGGCAGAAGGGTGAAGAGTGAGTGTGAGGGGTGTGTCTGGTGATCATGTGAGAATGATGGATGGGAGAGCTGTCCAGCTAGCATTTGTTTTTAGCCTTTTAGGCAATGCCGAGGGCTAGAGGGCCTAGCCGAGGTCACATAGCTTTTTCCGCAGCTCATCCTGTACTGTATGTTGTCTACGTTGCAAAAGTGTGGTATGTACGAACACCGGTTGCTCCAATGTCTGTATACAGGCAAAAATGGGCTACAACACAAATTAAACAAAAGTATCACCATTTTGGATCCAGAGCAGCTGACTATAGCCACATCTTGCTCGTTTTAAATGTAGCCCTCTGAACATTCGGGCCTTGCCAGACTGTCTTTGTGACCATGCGTTGGTAACTCTGCCATAGTACATGCCTGTGAAGTCTGGTGATTTTATCATTTTCTCATGTTATCAAGTTCCTTTTAGTTCATGTTTGCAAATAAAGAGACAGAACCAAGATATAAGTCACTGTTCCTATGTTGTTGTTGCTGTTTTTTACAGTATATAAACTGTCATTAATTACTTCACCAATTACTTCACAAAAATTATATAAATAAATACCATTATTTCCATTATTATAGCTCTGAGTTTCTTTAAATCAAAACAATGCATTTTTTAGCATGTGCAATAAACGTACCTGCTAATTGCTATGTATATGTTTATGTTTAGTCCTATGTTTAGTCCTTTTATCATTTACATGCTCACTGATAATAAAATCTTATCGAAAGAGCATCATTCACACACATTCACACCTAGAAGCAATTCACCAACAGGCATGGGAACTGGAGAACCTGGAGGTCACAGACTGAGCGATAACATGCACACAAATTCACACAGACAGAACCAATGACACTGGAATTGTGAGGATACAATGATATTAATTGCATATAAATACTTTTATTAGAAATAATTATTGTATTAATATAATAATAACAATAATAACAATAAAAGCATTGCTTTAAAAAAATTATGAAATAATGTCATGTCTTGTGTTTATTCATGATTTAAATGACAAGAGTTTTATCATGAAAAAGATAAGGAAACATATTATTACAGCTTTTTTATTTCAATTTTTTAATAAAGACCCATTCGTTTACAAAATCATGAGCAAATCTGAAGAGTTTTCTTTAGAATGACAAAAATGCAACAATCATTCATGAAAAACATTTCAAGTTCCCCAAACTACACACTGCTGCTTTGTATAACTTGACAATGTGACTAATATAGAGTGTTATATTCCTGTTTTGGAGTACTTACTGTGATCATCATTTATGTCAGCAATTCTATGTATTAATTGATGTATATTACACAATACTGAAATGTTTGCTGAGAGAAAGAGCTGACTTCTGAAAGGTACCAGAGCTCCTGCAAAAAAAAAAAAAAAAAAAAAAAAAAACAGCAAAACACAGCATATTTTCTTACATCAAAGGCAGAGATGAAAGTCATCCAGAAACAGAAAAAAATAAACCACTTTTATTTCTTTCACTTTTGTTACAAAATTCACAGAAAAAAGCTAAACAACTTTTTACTTTTTTTTTTTTTTTTTTACATTTTCTTCTACATAAACTTCTGCACTGAAATACAGTGACTAAGAAGGGTTTGGACCCTTAATCTGTAATATACAAACATAGTAATTGGAAGGCATTAGAAACAGCAAGTCAAACCAAGTGAAATATAATTAAAAATGATACCACATGCAAAACATTTTAAAATATAGACTGTGATGTTTAGAAACATAAAATATTATGTATTGCAGCTGTGTATTTTACAGCACCAAATATATTTCCTGTGATCATATTATCTAGTAATGCATGTTCATTTTTAAATTGTAATAACAGCCCAGAATAAAGAATGGTTACATCATGACATAAAATGGATAAAAAACAATTAAGTAAGCACTATACTATTACTACTACTACTACAAAATTAAATAATAACAGCACTTCATTAAAATAGATATTATGTCCCTGAGATCTTTTTTTGGTAACAGACTAGAAAAAAAGTTGTACTGTGATATGGGTCGAAGCACTGCAAGGCAGCTCAGTACATTAAGAGGAAAACAAGTTTGAGTTCAACAGCTCATTCTGATGTTTACAAACAAATTAGCTGAATCTGTGTTAGAATCACAGTTAACCTAAAAGCAAAATAAATGAATTAATTAATTAATTTAATTTAAAAAAATGTCCCTACTAATGCAGGGTAATGCATTCATTAGTTTAACATTATCACGTTTTTAAATGGGGATATTTAAGAATCTGTTCACAATAAACCAATTCAATATTCCACATTATAGAATTAATCTTGTTCCAAAAACGAGCAATTTATGAAAATAATGTTAAACACCAAGAACACACAAATCTCTCACACACACACACACACACACACACACACACACACACACACACACACACACACACACACACACACACATGTCTGTGTGTTTACCTTGTGCTGTCTTGTGTGTGATTTTGTACATCATTAGCCCAAATCCTCCAATCAGCAGCATTACTGCACAAACGCACACACCGATGGTGACAAAGGGATCTGAAATACACACAGAAGCAGAGACGATACAGAACAGACAAATGGTATCATACTTGACCAAAACATATATTTTGTAGTAATATTTGTGGAAATAAGGGCTGTTTTTTTGCATCACCTCTATTTCCTTTTGTAGAACAAGCAGCATCTGAGATTAAACCAGAAACAATCTATTTCCTGATGTTAACCCCACACACTGCTCCTCTGAATATAACCCACTGATTCTTTGACTGTAATATATTTAACAATTTAACATTAAATAAAAACAGAATGAAAGAGTGAGCTCTTACTGAAACACACTGCAGATGGAGTTTTTGTCGGTTGAACAGCGAATGTTGTGGGTTGAACGGTTGTGCTGAATCCTATGGGGTTTAAAATATAAAATTGCAATTATTTCATGATAGTATCCATGTCCATGATTGATTGTAATGAAAGGCTTAATCCATAAGCGCAGGGTTATTGAGTGCTTTTGAGAACATTTTATGAAAGTATTATTTATTACATTTTTAAATTACCTGTAACATGGAGCCACATCTCTGTAAAGTAGGAGTTATACTGGAATGACCCTGCTACATTCCGCACTCCGAGTAAATAAAATCCTTCATCATCTGCTGTCACATTGCTGATGTTCACACTGAGAACTTTAGCACTTCTGTCATCAGATATAGAGAATCTGCTGTTCTGAGAATTTGTGTTAGTATCAACAATGGTTTTAATATTAATGTCATCACCCAGCATAATGACTTTTTTAATGTTTGTTTCATACCCCCCTGGATAGTTACAGGTGATTGCGATATTCTGTCCAAGAAAAGCATTCATTATTACTGGCACCCCGCAACCTGCATCTGGCAATTTTTCAAACAAACAAACAAACAAAGGTTCACATGATATAAAATCCTGTACAGTGTTTAGACTAGTTTTAAAATACTTTTTTTTGTTATAAATTGTCCTAGTAAAAACATGAATTGTTTACTCACTATTATAAACTATTAGGTTGACAGTGGAGTTGCTCTGATTCTCCAATCCAAATGTGTACGTTCCAGCATCCTGTGACTTCAGCTTTCTGATCAACACTAAAAACTGGTTATTTGTGTTTTCATACAGTACAAATCTTCCATCTTGAATTTGAATGTTTTTGGTGTCAGCACGTATTATATCAGTGCAGGCATTTGCTTTCACCTTACAAATATATTTACTATCATTTGAGTACCACGGGATCGTAGAGAGTAAAATGACACTTCCTCCTGAGTAACCAATCGCATCAGAACAGTCTACTGAACCTGTCAATCAAACACAAATTTCAAATATATCTGAAACATTACTGAACTTTCTACTGTATAGTCTTACAATTTTAAATTACTTCCGACACTTAATAAAAGAAAGTATCTGACCTGAAATGACGTAGAGGAAAAAGATATGGAGGATCATCCTGGAATTTAATTCAGCTTCACTTTTATTCTTTTACTTCTGTTGGAATTTACTCTGTCTGTTCTAGAAAGAAATGCTACTCTGAGCCTCACTTCAGCTTTGTGATTTGATGCCTTCTTGCATTTATTTGCATTTATTTATTTTCTCTTTTCTCACAATGCTGTATTTGTCAGTGATGCAAATCTGCATGAAACCTACCGACAGGTCTTCATCACATTGTGTTTAGCTTTGTTAAATGGATCCCTTTGTTTGTTATTTTACATAACACAAGGAAACAAAACAAGACAAAAAAAGAAAAACATAAATGTATGTAAATGAACTGTCCAGAGGGTTATATCACAGTGACTGAACAATGCAGTGAACTTGCAGTGACATTCCTACGTTAGAAATTATGTCATTTTAATTACTACTATACTATACTCTACATCATACTTCATGATATTCATATATGATATTCATGTCAAATAATGAGAAAACAGAGTTACTTTTATCAATTTAACATTGCACAGAAATGGTATGGACACAAAAACGGTTGAAAACACACACACATATATATAGGCACAACAGCATCTTTAAAGATTAATTATTTTTAATGAGCATAATTGTGTGAATAAGTTTCTATTTAATAATAAGTATCTCCTGCTATCTGTATCTGTTTATTAGAAAACTAGTTACCAAATGGCATTTTTAAGCAAAACATCAATGATTAGGAAATTTGTCATTTTATTGTAATTATTTTGGATTGACTCTATGCAATATATTCATAATACATATACGAAGGCATCTTCTGTTTTTTACTGGTTTTGGTAAAGATTAAATAAAAGTTCATTTGATAATTCAAATTCAAATTTGTCTTTGTCACGCACACAACCATATACGGTATGTTTGATGTGCTCCAACACAGGATTGAAAGAAACAAAGTAAGTCCAATCAGTGAGTCCTACATGGTGTCCTAGTGTTCTGCCTATAAAAGCTTTAAATGTCACCTTTTGGTAAATTTACACAGTGCAGCCTGTAAAATCCAGAAATAAGGAATATATGAAATCTAATTTTGAGAGAGAAAACAAATGTAAGCAAAAGAAACTACAATTAGTGAAATTAATTTCCACACAGAAGGCAATCAGCCCCAAAAGTAATGCTATATATATATTTTTTTTTTGTTAACCCATAAATAACACATTTGTTTTTACCATAATGTACATGTATACTAAACTAATGGGGAAAAAAACTCACTTACTTTCACTCTGTATATTCCACTTTATCCTGTAATTAGGGTCGCGGGGAGCCTGAAGGCTAGACTTCGGGGTACACGGTGCACTCTGGAGAGGGTGCCAATACATACCAGGGCACACACACATACTCACTCACACACTACAGGCAATTTGGGAACGTCAATTAGCACGTCTTTGTTCTGTGGGAGGAAACCCAACAAGCATGGGGAGAACATGCAAACTCCATGCACACAGAGACAGGAATGGAGCCTGGCAACAGTGCTTTTTTCAATTATTTTCATTAATTTATGTGTTTATGCATTAGGGCTTCTACTACATATTATACTACCAAAGCAAACAGAGCCAAATGGCCTAATCTGCAAATGTTAGGAGAGTGTTTGTGAGAGGAAACCTACCAAGCACAAGGAGAACATGCTCCATACAGACCCGAGGTGGGAATCGAACCCGAACCCTGGAGGTGCAAGGTGACAGTGCTAACCACTAAGCCAATGCGCTACTAGAAAATAGGGTTTCTAGTTTTAGACACAACTACTACCTCTAGTTCAATTCACTTATAAACCAAAAGAAGCCAGTACCTCTCTCATTACCAACTTGCTATAGATCCCAGGCGAGATGTGAATGCAAGTGCAGGCAGTCTTTATTAGACAACAATCAAACCCTAAGCTTGTCAAACTACAGTATAATTAGTTACTATAACAATGCAAGACAAGATAAAGTAAAGGCATTGTAATGGCAGCAATGGCTGGACCTGAGTGAAAGAATTACAAATGAATAACAGCACGTTATATAAAGCACAGCTATTACAATCCCCAAATTTCCATAAATAAAAAAAAAAACGATAACACACACAAAGAACAGTGCACCAGTAACCTAAGCTCAAAATCGATCACCAAATAATTATCCAATCTATATCTATACCTCTTATCATGTGTTCCATCATGGGATTCCTGGAGATTATTTTAGGACACCTAGGGCACAAGGCAGGGTACATCCTGGGTAGGGTGCTAACCAATCACAGGGCACAAGCACACACACTCCAAGAAATTTTGAATCACCAGTCAAACTACACTGTGTGTCTTCGAACTGTGGAAGTAAACCAAAGCACATGCAATCGAAACCCACCATTCAATTAAATTAAAATAATAAATTAGGTTTTGTATAACTTAGAGCCTATTTAGGATTTGCAAATTGATGCATACATTATGAAATGATAAATGTACGGAGCCCTGGAAGTCACCTAGAGGAGAAAATAAAACAATCTGTGGCAACGGTTTTGCAATTCGGAATTATGAATTCATGGGTACAGATTACAAAATCAGATTAACTGAGGGCACGAATTGCAAAACCGTTGCTACCTCTAGGTGACTTCCAGGGCTCCGTATAAATGTAATGTCATACCAGGTAGTATTTATTTGTTATTTTATTACACTAGCAATAACTGATGCTCACTTCAGCTGTGTGATCTGATGCCTTTTTGCATTTATTTGCATTTATTTATTTCCTCTTTTCTCACAATGCTGTGTTTGTCAGTGATGCAAATTTGTATGAAACCTACCGACAGTTCTTCATCACATTCTGTTAGCTTTGTTAAATCGATCCTTTTGTTTGTTTGTCTGTTTTTTTTTTTCTGGTTGCATTTTATAAAATATGGAAACCAAAAAAACAAAACATAAATGTATGTAAGTAAAATGTCCAGGTTTATACGCACAGTGACTGAACATTGCAGTGAATTTTTAGTGACACTTACCTGTAGGCGAGACATTAAAACGATTTGAATTATTGTATATGATGTCTTAACATGCACTATACGTTATAATTCAAATTGAAATTTTGTTTGTCACATACACAGTCATACACAGTACCATATGCAGTGAAATGCTTATACGACCGCTTGTGGCTTTTAAATACAAATTATCAATAGAAATAAAAAATAATAATAATAAATTAGGGAACGGAAATTAATAAAATATAAAGAAGGTAAGAAGAACGGAATATAAAATATGGGATATAGTAAGAAAAAATATATATATATATTTTTTACAACAACCTAGTTTTACAAATTATACACCCTGTGAGTATTTCATTTTGTCTGTTGGTAATAGTTAATCTATTATTATTTTTTCTCTCACATTTCAAAAAGTGTTAGTGTACTTCAAAGGCAATATAGAAAGTGTGAATAAATTTCTATATGATAGTAGGTTTCTCCTGCCTTTTGTAAGTACATGTTCATTAGTAAACTAGCTACCAAATGGTGTTATTAAGCAAAACCTTAATAATTAAAAAATGTGTTATGTTTATTGTCATTATTTTAAAGTGTTATATTTTGGATTGACTTAATCTAATATATTCATAATTCATGTACAGAAGCATTTGCTGTTATTCAGTTGTTTTAGTAAAGACTATATACAGAGGTTGATTTGATCATTCAAATTCATAAGTCAAATTTATATTTGACACGCACACAGTGTGATAGGCAGTGAAATGCTTACATGACTGTTTATGACCTAAAATAGGAAAGATCAAATGGAATAAGAAGGTAAGAAAACTGGACTAGAAAAGAATGCAAACTATAAAATCTAAACTATAAAAACTACAAATATACAATACACAGTTCCAATACACATGTTCCGAATGTGAATATAAGCATAAACTATTAGGTAGCAAGGAAATTTCACGACTGGACACATTATCACGATAGAATTCACTGAGCTCCTAAAAGCAACCCATTCTTTCACAAATGTGTGTAGACGTGGTCTGCACGGCTTGGTGCTTCATTTTATACCCCTGTAACCATGGAAATGTCTGGAACACCTGAATTCAATGATTTGGATGGAAAGTGAATACTTTTGGCAATATAGTGTATTTGACACCCTTGTGTGTGTGAAGGGGGGCACGGTGTCAAATTACGCGCATGCGCACACACACAACGACAGGCTGATACAGAGAAGGAGGAAATGGATCTTTAACCTCTCTAATGAGACTTTCGTTTGCTTTATATGCACGCACACACGTGTGTTATAATAAACAGTACATGCGCACTGTACACACACACATACAAACACAAAATGAAAGATGGTTTACACGCACACACGTGGTCACAATGTTATAGCTCACTTCATAGCTAGTGTTGTGATCACGTGACGTTCAGCGTCGAAACAAGAAGTGCATGCTTGATACATGATACTCGGTACTTGTAAACAAAGACTTGCTCGTTTTTCAAGCCAAACTTTATTAAAAATCTTTGCTCATCTTGCGGAACACTCGCAAACCGCATTACTCGCAATCAGAGGTTCCACTGTATGTTCATCTCAGAATTATTGGTTTTCATTAACTGTAAGCTATAATCATCAAAATTAAAAGAAACAAACACTTGAAATATATCAATCTGTGTGTAATGAATTTGTGGAATCTAAGGCTATTTATATCCAACTACTTTTTAAATTAATTATTGAAATGATGCATGTGACACTTTTTTTTTCTCTTCTTTTTCCAGGCATATTGCCCAGGCCAACATGGTCGAAACCTATGCATGTGCAACTAACATGCTTACATTTTAGATCAAACATTGGAACGTGATAGAAGAGGCATCCAGTAGTGGAATATAACACTACTTTGTGATTTAAAACTGAACTCTTTCAACCCTGGACCTTGGATCATTTTAAGTCAAATTTATTAACTAGGGTCAGACACAATTAAAACCTTTCCAATTTGTTGTGCTAAAACCAGCAACTGCAAAATGGATGTACGATGTACAGTACTGTAGGTCAAAGTAAACTTCTTGTTTTGCCTGCTGCTATACTACCACAAGCATCTGACAGCATGGCAAGGATACCTGTAGATATGGAATACTTCTACTATACTGTGTCACACTGTAGTTGTTCAGGTTATTTTGTCTTCTAAAATAAAATTGCTATTACAATCTTGAGTTTGTGTTAACACTTTATTGAACATGTGTTCATAGAGATTTATGGGAAAAAAAGTGAAATAAAAGGATTTCTATTCTAAGCTTGTGCTGTTTTATTTGAACGTACTGTAGAACCCAGGGTGGCATCTTGCTTTTATTTTGTTTAAGTTTTTCCCTCCAATACAGTTTTAAAATAAAATAATAAAGTGCCTTAATTAACTATTGATGTTTACTTAAAGAATTTGTTTTAATGTAATACTTCCAAAGATGATTCCTGTTTATTCTAAGTGAGCTCTGATACAAAAAAAAAAAAAAAAAAAACATCAAGAGTTACATGATTTGGTATCATGTGCGAATGAATATAAAGTACTTTTATACTGGCAGTTATTATTATATATGCAATCAATATATATATATATATATATATATATATATATATATATATATATATATATATATATAT
>JAAGKR010005274.1:0-52540 GCA_011419295.1 Clarias macrocephalus | reverse complement strand
CCACCCCGGTAGATCCGCCCCTGGCCGTGTTTTTGGAAGTACAACAAGAACAAGGACATTTAAGAAGAACTTTTTTACAATATTGTTTCATGATTTGATACCATCTGGGGTTTCTTCTAAATTTCATGGTGGCACGGTGGCTTAGTGGTTAGCACTGTCGCCTTGCACCTCCAGGGTCAGGATTCGATTCTGTGTGCGTGGAGTTTGCTTGTTCTATTCAGGCTTGGTGGGTTTCCTCCTGGTACACCGGTTTCCTCCCACAGTCCAAAAACATGCAGATTAAACTGATTACCTTTAGTGTGTGAATGTTGATCGGAGGTCCTACCACAGTCATAAAAATGGGAATAAATACAATCGGTATCACCTTTGGCCCTAGTTGGACTACAAAGATTCCTAGATGTATTATTGGATTCTCCAAACAACCAAAGATTAGTGCAAGGTAATTTAAAACATATGGAATCATTCGAAGAACACTTTGAACCTTTGAGTTATTTTAATGATGATGTTGGTGATAATTTTTTATTAAATAATAATAATAATAATAATTTCTAAATTCATGAAATTCAATAACATTTATTAATTGATCTTTTATACAGCTCTTCCGGTACAGGGTCCTGGAGCCTATCCCATACACGATATATATATATATAGTTTAAATATTACATTTGTTCTTTTTGCTTTAAAAAAAGATGCTGTAAATTAATATACACCTGTATTCATTCACTAAACATATTTCATTTTTTAAAGGGTATGGCATTTGGCAGACACCCTTATTTAGTGTGACTTACATTTTTATCTCATTATACACATGAGCAGTTGTGGGTTAAGGGCCTTGCCCAAGGGCCCAAAGGTGGTGGTGGTGTTTGAACCTGGGACCTTCCAATCAGCAGCCCAATGCCTTAACCACTGAGCTACCTGTGCTTCCTATATATTATTTAATATTATAATTAAATTTATAATTATATATATTATATATTACATGGTGGCACAGCGGCATACTGGTTAGCACTGTCACCTTGCACCTCTAGGGTCCGGGTTCGATTCCTTCCTCGGGTCTGTGCGCTTGGACTTTCATGCCCACCTCATGCTTAGGAGGGGTTCCTCCGGGTACTTTGGTTTCTTTCCACAGTCCAAAGACATGCAGATTTGGGAACAGGCGTTCCCAAAATGCCTGTGGAGTGTGAATCTGTGTGTGAATGTTGTCCGGAGGTCCCACCACGGTCGTAAAAATGGGAATTAATGAATATAATAGTAATCATTGGCCTCCGCGGTCCAACTGAGTTGGACTAAAGTGGTTCATAGATGGATGGATGGATTCCATATATATTCCATGTAATCCATTTTCCATATATTTGTATTTAATACAATTGTCCTAAATACAAAGAATAAACCTAAAAACGTTCCCGGTTAAACACCGATTACTGGGATTAAAATTCACCAACACCAACATTTTATTTACAGAAAGACTGTATAGTTCAGCATCAATAATATAATCATTTTGCTTTATGTTTATCAATCTGGCAACCCTGGGCTCAGCAGGCCGACAGTTGCTTCCTGTGCTTCAGTGGAGACACACACTGCTCAGACAAAATGGTAAGAATTTACAGTCTAACCTGGTTTATGCTAAACTGATTTACGGTCTCAAGGTACGCATATAACAGTAAATCCCCTAATGACTGAAAGTTCAAATTTACCGATGACCGACAATATTTTTAGCCTGTAGCTAGTTAGCGAGCTAGCTGGTTAGCTTCATCCACAGTATCACATGACTACAGAGCTAACTGTAGAGTTAGGCTAGGTGTTCCCTTCTCAAGGCGTCGTTTACTGCAAAACTGTTCTGTATCAATCTGTATAATCCCAGTTTCGTTGCTAAAGCATTATTGTTATTGTTATTTGGATCGTGGCATCACTCAGTTTAAAATATATAAATAATCACTCGGCTAACACCGGCTAACATCATAACATGGTCAGTTATTTCGTCAGATTATATCTGCTTCATTTACATTAGACCATTAGGGTTTGAGGTTCTCATGTCTGAGCATCCATTTATTATAATGCCAAGATTTTGGCTCTTTTTAAGATGAATTCTAAAATATCTTTTCTGAACATGTAGTGGAAAAAGCAACATCAGTGTGTTTTTAAACAGAGCATTGTTCATATAATATTAGACACAGTGGTTAGTTGCATGTTGGAGTTTAAAACAGGAACTAAACATTGCCAAGACTTTCCCATGATTGGTTAAGATGACAAAAAAAATAAAATCCAGCCTGAATGACTTGCATGTTTATCTTAATCATTTATTTAATATATGCAAGTCATATTCGCATATTACGAGGGTGAGTCAAAAACTATCCGCATTCTGGTCGTAGAATTTATTTTTGTCCGATTTTAGAAAAGACATTTAAAAATGCATCATAATCCCCTCACCTTTCAATATACTTTTTTCCATCTGTCAACAAGCTTTCGTATTCAATCGTTAAAAAATGTTTTAGGCTGAGCTGCGAGCCACGAATGCACCGCTGTCCTCAATTCTTCATCAGAAGTTAATCTTCGTCCTCGCTTTCAGGGGAACAGGTAAAAGTCAGATGGAGAAAGATCAGGACTATAGGGGAAGATGCTGTAACACGTTGAAATGTGTCGACAGTCTGGGCAGAAGTGTGAGGACCTGCATCATCACACAGGAACACAACGCCCCTGAGATAGCAGTCCTCTGCTTTTAACCCGAGGTTTAGGCGTTAGCTCTCACTGTTACAAACACCTTTTTCCTGATAATGTTTCAATATTGGCCCTTGAGAAGTCCAGAAATCAGTAAGCATCAATTTTCCACCTGATGGTTCACTTTCGAACTTGTTGACGATTGAGGATGTTTGACTGTTCCAGTCATTTATTATCTGTGTTGATGAATCCGTGTCTCATTACCAGTAACGATTCTCTTCAAGAAGCCTTTACGCTATTACTTAGACTATTTGTCCAAATTTTGTCATTGCATTCTGGTCTTCTTTTGTGCAAATCAACAGTGGGTTATCCATTTTTTGTCGCACCGCAGTTACAAATGAACTGAAATAACACTGCACAGCTGTGACTGGGGAGACAGTCGACTTGAACTGAAAGTGCCGATAAGACAGTGCAGCCGACAGAGGTTTTAATGTTATCGGAGTGCGGATAATGTTTGACACACCCTCATATGTCATCAGCGTTACCATGCCATACTTATGTGCTCAAAAATGTTAGGGCAAAACATCACAAAATGATAGCTTTAGGTGTTTTATCAAACTAGACCAATAGCTTTAGCAGTACTGCTACTGTACATGTTCCGCTCAGTTCAACACCTCTTCTTTAGACTGAAACCATTTCACTTTCCTAAAACCATCTGTTATGGGTTGTGGTGTTCCTTCAGCTCATTTTAACCAAAACAATAATCATTTAGTTTTCCACTAACCCCACACTGCTAACCTTTAATTATCACTTAACCATTGTCACTTAACATCTCATTTATGTTTGGATGATTCACTTAATATTCATTTGGGATTTCAGTTTTTCTTCTCTGTCTCACACCATCTTGTATTGTTTGTGTTCCTTTATTTATGATTATGCACCATTTTGATCTCTCGATGTACCCTCCCCACTCCTTCCTGCTCCTCCTCCTGCTCCTCCTCCTCCTCTTCCTCATGCACTGTCTCCCATCCTGTCTCCAATCAACTGCCTTGTGCTCAGGCTGGTCACAGAGTAAGTGCCCCTCCACTCCCTCCACCCTGCTTTACCGAGGCTTCTATTCCAGACTAAGGGTGACGGCTGTAGTAACGCTGCTCTCTGTGAGGCTGTCGGATCTAGTCTGACCTCTGCTTTGTGTACAAGTAAAGGTGTCCTGGGACATGCTCGGTAACATCCTCTTAGCTAATGTGTGGTTTGGTTGGTCAGTGAATCTACACTGTTGTAGGTTTATCAGGATATTTGAGCCAGGAAGTTATTTTCTTACGAGACTTAGGAGCAATAATTTATGAAAATGGTCCTGATCAAGGCAGGAAATGTTTTCTTTTTAAAGTGTTACCTGTATAGTTTTGTTCTGGAGCAGTGAAACTAATGGAGCGAACATGTAAGGGAAAACATGTGTATATGTAAATTGTGTGTGTGGTTTCACACAATGATATATATTAAAATGGACAGGTGGATGTCCCAGTAAACATAAAAACAGTTCAAGCTGAATCACTTTCTTGCTCCATACCCACCCTCAGACTCCGGTAGCGGATAGGGATCACAAGGGTCCAGCCGATACAATATTATCACAATATCTAGGTGCCAGTTTGATTTGTATCGCCACTCATAATTTTATAATACATTTTTTTTCAGATTTCATTACAATTCTAAACACGTTCTCTCTCTCCACTCACTCATCATCTATACTGCATTATCCTGTATTGTGGGTTACGAGGGCCTGGAGTCTATCCCAGGAGACCCTGGACAGGGTGCCAATCTATCACAGGGCACACACTCATACACACACTCACAGGCTCATTCACAATTCTAAACAAACTCATCAAATAGTTTTACCACACAGGACGCTATACTGCCTTTCAGTGTGTGAATAGATTAGAGCGGACCACCTGTAGGATCATAGAAGAACTGAGCCTTCTTCAGTTTATTAAAGAAAAGTCAACTTCGTCGTCAGTGTGGTGATGCATGAATCGCCACATGAATAAAAAAGTGTATTGAATTAGAATCACTCACTCCTCCTTAAATATTCTCTGTACAGAGTGACTGTAAGCCTAACAAGAGGACTGAAAATGAATTAATAAATTTACTCAGTGCTCATTTTGTACCTATAATCTTTCCTTACTTGTTAGATTTGTTAGTCTCGTTGCTCCAGAAAATAATATTTGTTTTGACTCATTGGCTAATTTTGGTCTTAGAAGACAATTAATTATTCATTATTTATTATTTCTATTTTTATAAAATAATACTTTGCAAAACTTTACTATGCAATTTGATAGCCTAGAATAATTAAATCCCATATATCCATAGCGACAGCTTAAAAAGTTAGGTTGTTACTCCTAGACACACTTGGTACTGGTGATTAATGAAAATGTGACAACATTATAAAAGTTGAAATTAATTCCAATCCGTCATCGTTCTTTATAATCTAATCTCTGAGTTATAACCAATCTAAGGTGAACCTTTAACATTCGACTCATTATATATCTCCAGCTGGTCCTTGTATTAGGTGACCTGCACATTCCTCATCGATGCAACACTCTACCAGCAAAGTTTAAAAAGCTGCTGGTGCCTGGCAAGATTCAGCACATCCTCTGCACGGGCAACCTCTGTACGAAGGAAAGCTACGACTACCTGAAGACACTGGCTGGAGATGTGCACATCGTCAGAGGTGACTTTGATGAGGTGGGGTTTACTTTTCCCGTTTAATTTCAGTTCTCGACTTCTGAATGAACATTATTGGCAAAGTTCTTTATTCTTAGTGGCTTGTATAATAAATTAGAGAAACTCTAAAATGTTATTTGAAGCATCATCATATTTTTTCCCCCACAGAATCTGAATTACCCTGAACAGAAGGTGGTGACTGTGGGCCAGTTTAAGATTGGTCTGATCCACGGGCATCAGGTGATCCCATGGGGAGACATGGCCAGCCTCGCCCTTCTCCAGAGGCAGTTGGATGTGGATATTCTCATCTCAGGCCACACACACAAGTTTGAGGCCTTTGAGAACGAGAACAAATTTTACATCAACCCCGGTTCAGCAACAGGGGCTTACAATGCACTGGAGAGGTACAGCACTGACACACACGTCTGTAATGTAACGTTTAATTTTACTCTTAAAAGTGGTGTTTGTAATGTGTGTTTGTATTGAAATTGGAAATGGAAATAAATTATGATTTAATCTGGAGTTGATATGCAATTTTGTTTTCGGTATTCTGTTTAGATTTTCTGTTTAGAACAGAGCCACCCAGCTAACATTTTTTTTGATTGACAATATTCATATTTCTATTACTTGTCTCACTTCACAGCAACATCATACCGTCCTTTGTCCTGATGGATATCCAGGCATCTACGGTCGTCACATACGTTTACCAGCTCATCGGCGATGATGTCAAAGTCGAGAGAATCGAGTACAAGAAGTCATAAAGACCATTAAAGTAAATTTGTTGCCTTCTTCTAAGATGTGTTTCGTCTCATTCCCTCCTCGACTACAGCCCGGAGTCTCGGCTTATTGCAGATGCTCAGATGTACAGTAACGCTCAGATATTTTACTGAAGTGTAAACGTTGTTTTTACATTGTTTCTATGTCATCAGCAATTGCTTGTATCCCCTTTATCAGCAGAGTGTTAAGAATGCAATAATTTGCATTAATCTATTATTTACATAATTTTAGTAACTAATCGCACGATGTCTTATACTAAAGATTTGTCATATTGACTTTTCAATGCCACTGCTGTTATCAGTTCCAAGGCCCTGATTCAAATCATGTGAAATATTTCATATAATAAAAAACTACATAGAGTAGCCTATTAGTCTTGAGCTTCTGTTTTCCTTATACTAAAAACCTATCAAACTGAATTAGCAGAAACATTGTTGGAGGTAAGATAAGAACAGATACTGACAACAGATTTGTAAAGATAAGGTTTTTATTTTCTTAATTTTCTAATCACCATCACAAAACACAAGATAATGCAGAGATGTCAACATCTAACAAGGAAGATTTAGCTATGACCTCATCAAGGAGGTGAACACCTAAATTAAAACATGGAAATTCTGCAAAGTGGCTTATGTGCTAACTATTCCTTCCAGAGAGCATGGCAAGTGCATTTTACTCTTGGTTCAGGAATTCAGGTGGCTGTGACAAAGTTGAAATCTGAACAGGTAATCTTGTGACAAAAGAGCAAGCTTTGTGTTTATTCTTTATTCATGATCTCTTGATATGGGAATACAGGAATAAAGCATTTTTCGACACAAACTAATATAATTCACCTCACAGAAAGGTGAAGGAGAAAGGACACAGGATAAAAGAGATGCACATTTTCTTTTTATAGTGGTTACATTCACTTTGCACAAAGTTTATCTTTACAAATTTTGGATGGGTTACTAAAAAACAAGGGGGAGGGGCTTACCCCCTCAACTGGTGCTAAGGTGCTATAATTTTATCGTCTATAATTATCTTCTGTCCATATTTTATTTGCCATCCTTTGGAAATAAATTCAGATTGTGTGTTGTTAATAAAGCAATATGAAACAATGGTTAATATAGTAATATACAGTAATAGCCTCGATTCTCTTATGCATCTTAATGTGCATATTACTCTGTAACTACAGTCTATCTAAAAGGAAAGCAGTTACAACAGTGAGGAATAAACATTTGGACCTGAGAACAGACCTGAGGCCCTGTGAGTTTAAGAGTTTAACATTCCACAATGGTCTGTCCCATACACACATACTGTATATACTGTATATAACCTCTTTATATTAAGTCTTGTTTTTCCTTTTCCGTCTTGGCTGGAATTTTCTTAATAATGATTCTGAAGCCCTGGATGACAAATTGAATTAGAAATATAATAAATAAACCAGAAAAAAACACCTACTAACCTAAATGATTAAACTATCATATTAATTACCTTCATTAATTGGTATAAATTAATATTGGTAATATTAATTACCTTAGTTGCTGATTGTTGATTTTAGGTAAAATAGTCATCTTTTTGCTTGTACTTCTGTCTTTTTGGTCCTTCGCCTTTTCATCAGAGCTCTCCTTTTGTTCGGTTGAGGTGTGATCCAAGACCGGCAGAGACATTCTCAATGGTTTGATAGTGTTTGGCATGAAGTTTCCTAAATGCCAAGTATTGATTCTATACGTCAGACTTCTAAAGTATTCACTATATTAAAGTCAAATCAGTTTAATTTGGAATATTAGATAATTGTTCTGAAGTTGCACCTATCCTGATAGATCTGTGTAGTACGTTCAGGTAGTGTTGCTGCATCAGCTTTCGCATGTGAGCCTCGCTGTACGCTTCACACACGCTATGCAAGTAGCGCTTCTGACCTGGCGTCAAGGCTGGGTACTGAAACAGAAATGCTTACATCATTGGATTTAATTGAAATCAAATCACACAACTAGACAAAGACTATCCATTGCGTTCATTGCTGGTGTTTTCCTGTAACTATGATGCAGCTATGATGCAAAAACACATGCAATACAATAAATACAACTTTTTCTCCATACTCAACAGTGAACTTAAGACCAGCACTTGATATGTTTAATTCACCCCATACCTTTAAATATGAATTGTGCCTGAGAAAAAAAAAGAAGAAAAAAAACATTGCGTTTTAATGTATAACCTGTAGGAATGGAGCAGTGAGCATGGCTTCGGGAATGTCAATAGGTCCTGCTCTCTGTCTGAGATTCAGAAGTCCATATTCTGAGTTCTTGGCGTCTACACGGACAATAAAACAATCATTCTATCATGAACAGAGCAATCAGTTTACCATCTCATGTTTGCTTATTTACATTTTATCCATTTTTGCATGGTATGAGGTCTCTCAAATTCTGTATTGTAGTTACAGTATAACGTTTCTGTGGTTACAGAATAACATACACCCCTGTATTCCTAGAAACGAAACATATCAGGTTGCTAAGCCAAAGACACTCTGCTGTTTCTCTCCTGAAATTAAAGCATCCTTTACATGGACAGGTCTGGTTTCTTGTGTACATCCGGGTTACCAGATTGCACTGACTGTTTCAGAAGAAAATCATAATAGGCAATTGTGGGACACACACAACCGTAATTTACTTGCAGTTATCTTGGTAGCTTTATTTTCTGATACAAACTAACAACACATTTGGTGTCACTACATGACAGAAAAGCACAGTGAAACTTACTTAATTGTAAGGTATGAGTGAATCCTGGTGATCTGTTGACACAAAAGAATAAATGAATAATAGCAGCAATAATTAAAACACAAAATTGAGTAAAATCATTCAAATATTATATGTTGTATGAAATAAAATGTATAAAAATACTGTAAGTTACACAAGAATATAATGGGGTAAGTCTGGTACAAGGATCAGGATCTATCTCTTCTCTCTCTCTTCCCCTCTCTCCCTGTCTCTCTCTCTCTCTCTCTCTCTGTCGAGCGACACATGCTCCTCCTGAGCTGCCAGTGATCCAGACCTCCCTTTTTCCTCTGGACCTGTCTGACTCATCCTGGTGCCCTGCTTCTGGTCGGAGATTTCACCCCCAGGGAAGCCCGTGTGGTCTGCTTGGGATGCGTGTGGTGCCTGGGGAGGGTTCCACTTTACCACCAAGACAGTCCTGGACTATACAGATGCAGACAGACAGCTCTTCTCTGAGGACTTGTTACCGCAGTCACTCAATAGTTCAGGACTGAAATGCACACAAACAGTTTGGTACCTGCGCTTTCATTAACAAAACTGGACTCCATATTAACTTAAACACTAATTCAGCCTCCTAAGACACAGTGTGACTGCAGATTAATTCTTGCGATCTGACATCACCCAAATGAGGATGGGTTCCCTGTTGTCCCATTACCATCTCAGGAAACGTTTCTTTGCCACCGTTGCCCTCGGCTTGCTCATCAGGGACAATCTGATTATTATTATTTATACATATTTTTCTCACTAATTTTCTTTAGATACTGTAAAGCTGCTATGTGAAAAACCACTATATAAATAAAATTAAACTAAAAATTACGAAAGCTAAGTTTTTGTTATTTAAAACACTGAATAACAAAAATGTATTATTGTTTTTCCCCCTCCCATTTCCTTTAAAATGGATATCACACACCCACTTTCAAAATATTGTTTTAATTCTTTATTGACTTTGGTAATTGTTAATCTCTCAACAATTACCACTTGATACTGTGATACTAAAAAGAGATCTGGGATCTGGGATGATTTCATTTAATAATATCTGTATAACCTTAATTAACCTTTTATTAGTAATTTGTTAAATTAAAGTAACTGATATAATTCAGGTATATTTAATAGACAGTGCACGTCCTATAGAGATGTATTATACTAACAATAACTTACCTTGGTGTTTGAGAAGAATTCATAGCTCATAATTAAGGTTGCCCTACAAATGTCTTACAGGTAACGTTGTACACGCTTTACATGTACAACGTAAACGCTGCTTCTTTTGTCCCCTCCCGTTTTCCGTAGAGCCACAACTACTTGTACTTCAATTAACCACGTTCCTCGCTGTATGAGCGCACTACACAGAGACGGGAGTAAATGCGTCTAATGCACTATGTAGTGAACTGGAGGAGTTTACTATGAAGCAGTTTGTGATACAGCCCGTGTTACAGGATGTTGTTGAGCGAAAGCAGCATGGAAGTCGCGCGACTGAGTTTGTGCGCGTTATTTTTAAGATGATAAACATTTTAGGGGTTATTTATAATATTAAATGGTGAAATAAAATATATATAACAGTTATAAAGAAAATTAATTATAGTTTGGTGGGGTCGAAGAGTGTGAAAATGCCTCGCTATGCGCAGCTTGTAATGGGACCCGCTGGAAGCGGCAAGGTAAAGAAGAAGAATAACAATTTTTTTTAATATATTTGTTTTTATTTATTATACGAGTTACATTTTTATTCAGTTACCTATTTCATAATTTCTCAAATTTATTTTCATTAAAGTCATTATAAACAAGTCCCCTTATATCTTATAAAAGTGTCATAATTATCTGCTAGTGTTGCTCTGAGTGAGTGTGATCATTAAAGTAATAATAATTATTTTATTATTGTTCCTGTGAACCTTTTTTGCTAAATTACATAATTAATATTTATGGAAGGAGTAAGTAGTGATTCTCACTAGGTTTTCAGGAGGTTATATGCTTCACACTTTGTAACATGGCAAGCTGTGATTTCTTAATTTAAGGAATAAAGAGTACATAATTAAAAATAATAATAATAATAATTTTCTAGATAGTTTTTCCTATAACACCACTCAACCTCTCGAAGTGTTTTATTCCTTATTCTTTGGCCAGCCTTAACGGATATATATATTTGTGTGTGTAGAAACCTATACGCCTGCCAGATCATGTCTTCAGACTTGTTAAACACATTATATAATAAATGTTCTTGTATAGTCATTTAAAACTGTTGTTGTTGGTCAAGGCGTCGCCACCACAGCAAAACATCTAATTTACGCCGCATGCCCATCCTGACACAACCCTGACATTTTATCCATGTTTGGGACCGGCACTGTATCCAGTGGCTGGGGTTTGGGCATTGGGTGGGAATCTAATTCAGGCCATCCGCATCGGAGGATGGAGACCTACCACTGAGCAACCAATGCCCACAGCCTGTTACAAATGTACAACTATGTAAATGTGATAAAAATGAGTCACAACATGGTGTCACAACACCATGTCTTCTCAAACATTTTACACTTTATTTGAAATATCTTTGCAGAGTACATACTGTTCCACCCTAATCCAGCACGCTGAATCCATAAACCGGTCCATACAGGTTGTAAACCTCGATCCAGCCACAGAGCACTTCAATTATCCGGTCATGGCAGGTAAGAGCCGTCAGTAGAGCAGGTTTCTGAAGCAGGAGGGGAAAAAAAGCTGAAGAATACAATTTCCTTAGTCTAATAATGTGAACAGGCCAAACCTTTATTCTAAAAAGAAATAAACGCTAATATGTCTAAATTGAATGATTATTCTGCTGCTCCACTTTCCTTAAAATAACAGATATCCGAGAATTGATCCAGGTGGATGATGTGATGGAGGATGACTCGTTGAGGTTCGGCCCAAACGGAGGCTTGGTTTTCTGCATGGAGTACTTCGCTAATAACTTCGACTGGCTGGAAGAAAGTCTTGGGCATGTTGAGGATGACTACATCCTTTTCGACTGCCCAGGTTATTAACTAGCTGTTTCAGTACTTTCAAGAGCTTTGTACTGTACCTTTTAAGGGAATTGGTTGAAGTAGCAGAGCAACTGTAACAAAGTTCTTCAGATGATGAATAAATGGTCAGTTCACTGGTCTGAAACTACACTATTCATATTTTTATGTTTGATTTCAGGTCAGATTGAGCTATACACACATCTTCCAGTCATGAAGCAGCTAGTCGAGCAGCTCCAGCAGTGGGAGTTTCGTGTGTGTGGCGTCTTTTTAGTCGATTCTCAGTTCATGGTGGAGCGCTTCAAGGTAATAAAATAGAGCTCTTGAAATGTCATGAACTTTTGGCCAGAAAATAATTTTCTTCATACTCTCTCTCTCTCTCTCTTTCCAGTTCATATCTGGTGTAATGGCAGCCTTGAGTGCCATGGTGGCGCTGGAAATCCCTCAGGTCAACATCATGACCAAAATGGACCTACTGAGTCCTAAGGCTAAGAAGGAGATTGAGAAGTAAGTGAGGGTTAACAACGTAAATTTTTGTTGTTGAAGGCTGCATTGTGGAATGTAGTGTAGTACGAACAGAGAGGTGACGTGTGCATATGCACTGCAGGTATCTAGATCCGGATATGTATTCGATGATGGAGGACAGCTCTGTCACGCTAAGGAGCAAAAAATTCATGAAGCTCACCAAAGCAATCTGTGGTTTGGTAAGTCTGCTATTAAAAGCTAATGGTGGTAAGACTCACAAATGTAAATGAGTGTATCAGGGCGCCAAAGCTTATATGACTAAATATAAATGTCATGTTCCATTTTCCCTTCTTTGTTTTTAAAAACTGTAAATCTTATGTAAAATTTACGGCATGTCTTGAGGGGAAGATGGCCTTTTTTTCTTTAGATCGATGACTACAGCATGGTGCGTTTCCTGCCCTTTGATCGCACTGATGACGAAGGCATTAACATTGTTCTCCAGCACATCGACTTCTCCATACAGTACGGCGAGGACCTGGAGTTTAAGGAGCCAAAGGTAAATATGTTTCCCTGTAAAATGATGAACAAAAGCATCTTGAAAAGCTTGTAGTTTTAGTCCTAGTCTAAGTTTGGTTGGTTTTGCCATTCTGAAACTCTTTAAGACGTGCTCATGAGTGGATACTTAATAAATAACTTAGTGGATACCTTAGTAAAATGGTATGATTGTGAATGGCTGTGTTCCAAACAACACTACATGAGTGAACATATATAAGATAAAGCAGAAAGTAATATTTTATTATTGTTAAATGCACATGCATTCATGCTGCACCATTACACTTCCCTGGCCATGTTTTATTTATTTATTTATTTAGGGCCCAAGCACTATAAGGTGCACAGGACCCTCTTGTTTTCCTAAGGATTTTTTCCCCACCCTTTTGGACTTTTCGGGGGTCTTAACATGCTCAAAAACTCGTGAAACTTGGCAGACAGATTGGAATCTGCTGCCATTAGGATGCCTGAGAGTCGTGTGAGAATTTGCTGCATAGCTCATACACACATTCACGTAGGCACACGAAACTAGGTACACATTTAGAGCTCACTGAGCCGAACAACTTGTGCGCTGCATGTCCTGGGCTCAACTCAACAGGAGGCCGGTTATTTTGGGTCGTTCGCAAAAATGCACCCGATGGATTTTGATATACTCCTCCTAGAGAATTTATACGATCGCCACCAAACCGGCAAAACGATTAATGACTTTCTGTGTGGCATTATATTGAGTGACATTATATTTAGTGACGCGGTCTGTGACATCATGTTCAGTGACATCACAATGAGGAGAATAATCCTTAGGAAAACAAGAGGGTTCTGTGCACCTATAGTGTGTGGGTGAGTTTTTCATTGCAAATGTTTACACTCACGCACACACACCTCTCTCACGATGCACACACACACGCACAAACACACTTATATAAACACACACACATTATAAATGTTAACAGTCACATGCACACACAAACACACGTCTCTCATGACGCGGGATAGCTCATACACACGTTCATGTAGGCACACGAAACTCTGTAAACATTTAGAGCTCACTGAGCCGAACAACTTTTGCGCTGCATGTCCTGGGCTCAACTCAACAGGACGCCGGTTATTTTGGGTCGTTCCCAAAAACACACCCAATGGATTTTGATATACTCCTCGAAGAGAATTTATACGATCGCCACGAAACCGGGCCGATGTGCTCACACACATTACTAATGTTAACACACAGCCTCACATACCCCACACACACACACAGTGTCGTGTACAGGTTGTGCGGTGCAACCGGGTGGCGATTGCTTTTTTTCGAGGTCTTGACACACTCAAATAACACACGGGTTGTGCGGTGCACCCGGGGTAGCGATGGTACAGGGTGCTTGTGCCCGTCATCGTAGCTTGCAACTATATTTTTAATTCATTTTTTATAAGCACTGCTTTGTGTATTTTCTTCATAATGTATATTACAGTCATTATTTCATCACATTATTATCACTCCTTTAAATCTTTTCCAGGAGAATGATGAGGAGCCTGGCAACCTGAATTATGATGAGTATTTCCAGGACCGAGTGGATTCCTAAACCCCCACAGTTGCATGATCACCTGAGAGACTGAATGAACATGTGTAATTTGCTCAGCTGCTTGATGTTGTGGAAACCCAAGCCTGCAAATGAACAGCACTGTCAAAAAAAAGCCTCAGTGTAAAGAGAGAATGCTTTATAATTATTATTTTTAGTTTGTTGATTAGTTTTTTTGGCATGACTGCCTAATTCCTTTATCTATCTATGCTCTTTGCTCATATACTGGGTACAGACATAGCATGCTACATTCTATAAGGTGTAATGTTAAATATTTTTTCAATAAAAGTAAGATTTTTGGAAAGTGCCTGTATACCAAAACATGTGCTATTTTTGTATATATGTTAAAATAAATAAATCTATGAAATAAATAATAATAATAATAACAACAACAATAATAATAATAATAAGGTGAATGTTGGCCACACCTTACAGATCCAGGATCTCTGGTGTGATCCTGATCCCAGAATAATGCCTGTTATCCCGATGCCCAAGTAGGTTTCCTTAAGGTTCTTCAGCCTCCTCTGTGGCTTTCTGACAAGTCATCTGGCAACTCTACATTTCGCCTAGATGCACATATATAGCACCTCCAGCGTCCAGGTTCAATTGCCATCTCAAGTTTCTGTGCATGGAGTTTGCATGTCCTCCCCGTGCTTGGTGGCCTGTTTTTTTTTTTTTTTCATAGTCCAAAGACCTTCAGATTAAGCTAATTGGTGTTCCCAAATTGCCCCATAGTGTGTGAATGAGCATGTGTGTGTTGATGGATTGGCACCACAATCCAGGGTGTACCCCACCTCATGCCCTAAGTCTCCTGGAATAGGTTCCAGATTCCTCGTGACCCTGTATACAGGATATAGTATAGATGAGTGACAGAGTGGATCAGTGAGTATCATGCACATAAAGCTAAGCAGAATATACTGATTCTATTTGTAAAAACAGGAAATATAGCAATAACAGCACTAATGTTTTGTATTATTTGTATAGACGTTCTGCGATGGATTGGCACTCTTTACTCGTCTTAGACCTCGTGGGATAGGCCCCATGCCCCCTGTATACAAGATACAGCGATATACACGATGAGTGTGTGAGTGTGTGTATTGACTTTGGGGCAGAACGGTAGTGTAATGGTTGACACTGTCGCCTTGCACCTCCAGGGCCAAAGGTTTGAGGAATCCAGCCTCTAGTCTGTGTGTGTGTGTGTGTGTGGACATTGCATTGCCTGTGCTTGGTGGGTTTCCTCGTACAGTCCAAAGACATGCAGATTAGGTTAAATGCCTGTATTGTTCGTGAGTGTGTGTGCCTTGCGATGAACTGGCATCCTGTCCATTGTTTGCCTTGTGCCTGAAGTCTCCTGTACCAGGATAAGCAGTATAGAAGATGAAGAAATTAATGTGTGAACGTTTCTGCCACCCTGTGGTCAACTGAAGAAATTGCACTGGAATTTACGGTCCAGCTACTTCCGGTATCGCTGTGTTGGGTGGGACAGCGGAAGCGGCACTTTTCAGCGCTGTGACATTACTCGATTTCCTTACAAAACCAGAAAACTGGTTAAAAATGCCGGTAAGCAAACTTTGAAAAAATATTTAAACACTTCTTTTTTTTATAGATATGACCGAAAATGAGCCTTTATTGGCTTTGAGCACGAGAGTCTAGCTGCTTTTAGCTAGCGAACTTGCTATATTAGCCAGCTACCTGGTTAGCCTGCAAGCTTATCACATTACATCCTTAGATTCATTTTTATTCGCTTTAAATATAATTCAGGATCTGATCTATTAGTTATTAATACAGTGCTTTGTTCTGTTTTTTTTAAGCATAGTATTGCATATCAAATGTAGTGTTCTGGAACTTCAGTGATGTGAAGCTTGTTTTGCAGTGTTGTGCAAATATTAATATCTGTAAAGATATGTACAAAATAGTCATAATATTAAATTTCATTCAGTTGTCTGTTGCATTGTTTGTCTGCCTTTCATTTTTCAGGCTTATCACTCCAGTCTAATGGATGGCGACACCAAGTTGGTGGGAAATATGGCACTGTTGCCCCTCAAAACACAGTTTAAAGGCCCTGCTCCTAAAGAAAGTAAGATATTTTTGCTGCCCTAAACATGCAACCTATTTTTATATGTTTTACACAGGTTGTTGTAAGCGCTGTGTCGTTTCTTCCTTAAATGGTCTTAAAGCTGTCACCTCTCAGACTCGTCATAATGTGCATAATGTTCCTGTTTCCTTTTTTTTCTCTCTCTCTTTCCTCTTTCAGCCAAAGATACAGACATCATCGAGGAGGCCATCTACTACTTTAAAGCCAATGTTTTCTTCAAGAATTATGAAATTAAGGTAAGGTGAGATTTTAAAAAAGAAAAAAAAACAGGAAGTAAGAAAGGACGAGGGAAAAAAAATGCATGCATGCCTCAACGTGCATGTCCGTCTCAGCCGCCTCTGGCAAAGCATTTCTGTTTCACCTTCACTCATTTGCAGATTTTCTTCAATAGTTTGTTCTTGTTTCTGCTTAGAACTGATAAGCATTATGTACACTTCTAGCCTCACGGCTATTCCTGTCATTCGGTTGTGATTCTGTCTTGACTAATATTACGTTGTTTTTTAGAATGAGGCAGACCGAACGCTGATCTACGTCACTCTGTACATCTCCGAATGCCTCAAGAAGCTGCAGAAGGTAAGTTAAGTAAGGAACAAAACATTCTGTTATAGCAGAATCATCAAGGATGAAGTTAATGTTACCACCAATAACATCATATATTTTGGCATCACTGACAATTTGCTTATTAAAGAACTTTTTTTTTTTTTATCCGTTCATAGTTATCGTTTGATAACCATTGCTGCACATCAGCTATAAACATTCAGGTTCTCACTACCCTCTTTATTTATTAAGTAAATAAATAAATGGAGTTTAAGGCTTCAACATGGCAGAACACTTTGTAACAAAGCTCTGAAACTGGAGACTCCTTTCATCAATGCATTATCACATTTATTTCCACATACTGACTCTTTAATTCCAGACTGTTACTACTGTTTCAAAAGATTGTTGATTTTAAAAGTGATCTTGTATAACCGATGTAATTCAAAAGACAAATTATACAGACATTCCGTTATATATGAGTGGCGTTCAAGTCAAACCGGCACTTGGATGGATGGATAGATAGATGGATAGATAGATAGATACTTTTTTATTGTGTTACAGAACCAGGTTACAAAAACAGTAGTAAGGTGGAGGGGGGAAAATTGTAACATAAGTTAATACAGTATTGCAGATGCTATATAGAATTTTTTTTTTTTTTTTTTGCTGAATGAAGGCATACAAGCGATTGACATTTACAGAAGACTAAAGCACAATACAGTGCTGAGGTTCTTACCCGCAGTGAAACATTTGAATGGTTGCAAACATATTAAAGAAGGTCGTACGCCTGCGTATGACAATTCCAGCTGAGGCGGCTCGGATCGCGCTTCCACCGTTCCCGTGAACGTTCACTGAGTAGAACACCTGATCCTTAAAAAAAAAAAACTCTTGGTGGGAGTTTTTGCCACATCCCCCGTACAGTCCTAAACTCTCTCCAAGTCATTTCCACATGTTTTGGGGCATTAATGGAATTCCTGGGAGGCCAGAGTTCTGGATGTAAAGCATTCAGTCCGATCACGGCTCTAGCGTAATGAGAACTTTCAATTTGATGGTATCCAAGCATTAGTGACCCTCTGGGATAAATGCCTTAATGTAGGAGGGGCTTATATAGAGAAGTAATTGGAGTTTTTACTGTCATGCCCAATCAGAAGTTCTAGTTTGACCTAAACACCCCATGTATAATACTAAAAAAAACATTAAATAACATTTATGGCTCTTTTTGGTACTTTGGTTATTCCAAGTTCAGCATAGCTTTTTGTAAAACTAGACCTCATTATTGATCTCCTACTGTTATGTGTTTTGATCCACAGTGCAGCTCAAAAGGCCAAGGAGAGAAGGAGATGTACACACTGGGAATCACTAACTTCCCTATCCCAGGAGAGCCTGGATTCCCTCTCAATGCCATGTATGTTAAACCTACCAGCAAACAGGAAGAAGGTATGCTGCTTTACTTTTCATTACTCCTTAACCCAATCACATTGGCAATGTATATAATGAATTCTGAATCAATCAATGGCAGTGACTTTAAAAATATATTATTTATTTATTTATTTTATGATACAAAAATTTTGTGTACAGCTGTAGCTTTAGTGCTTTCCCTGTACTCTTATCAGTCTCCACTCCCTTTATGATGTTGATCTGGTGTTTGCTCTAATGCCCTGTGCAGAGAATATGAGGGCTTACCTGCAGCAGATTCGTCAGGAAACAGGCCAGAGACTGTGTGAAAAAGTCTTTGACCCACAGACTGACAAGCCGAGCAAGGTGAGGCGGTTTATTAGCAGTGTGCTTACTAAATTAAAAACAGAAAGGTCCATGATGCCTTTTACAGCTGACACAATTATCTGTGGCTGAATGTCAACCTATTCTGGGTAACAGCTTAAAAATGACGTACACTTTTTTGTACCACTTTATTGGAGGTGTCTAGTTTCTAGTTTGATTTCTTGTGATTTTATGAATTGATCTGGTTGCTGGATAGCTACATGCTTTATTGAAGTGTGGGACATAACCTTAATCGATATTTAAACAATGCATATTTCAGTAATTCACTGATTAGAAATATATGTAGAAGAAAACATTGAAATATTACCACACAAAATAAAAACAGAAGTGAATATTGTAAAACCAGACTAGGCTAATCACCATTTCTTTCTTCTTTTCCACAGTGGTGGGTGTGCTTTGTAAAGAAACAGTTCATGAACAAGAGTCTGTCTGCTCCTGGGCAGTAAGAGGCAACTGGGGCATTTTTTCCCCCGCTCATCCATGTGGAACGTGGGTGGGAATATTATTCCAGTTTTGGTTGTTTTCCCTTTTTTTCTTTTTTTTTTTTTTGGTTTACTTCCATTGAATACCAGAGTTAAGATTAATTTTATACTGCACATTTGATTTCCTGACATCATGCGGTACACCGTGTATGAACAACATAAGGTGATCAAAATAAAAGCTGTAAAATTAAAAACGATTTATTGTGTACTTGTATACAAATACTTGAACATTTTTCTGCACAGGAAGTGTTTTCAGTTTTCTAATTATGGAATAACCAAGCACAAAAGATGACATTTTTTAGAACAAAAAAAACTAATTTTATGGATTTTATGAAATATATAAATATTTTTCATATATATTTATGAAATAAAAAAAATATTGAGAAAATGTGATGCACCTGAGGAGAGTGAAATGCACCACATTTAAGAATAGTCATAATAATCACAGCAGATATTAATTATGGAAGAACACAGACCAAGCAGATTTAAGACAAAATGCTTTTAATGAGAGGCAAATTAAGAGTAAAAGACAAAATAATTAAAAACAAATACTGAACAAGTGGTACGTCAGTGGCTGACAGCTTTAATTGTAGCCACAAACTAATAAAAACTGTATGTAGGAGAAACTCAAATTGATGGTCAGACTGATATGGCTATAATACAAGATATTTACAGTAGACAAAAATATTTTCTATTATATGAGGCTTCTTTCTGGCTCGTCAAAATACACAGGATTGTATTCAGTGATGTCAGAATCTTCCTATCTTGTACAAGAGGAGATAAATTAAGGCAGCAAGGAGCACAGCGACTCAGTGAGAGACATTTGCGGTATGAGCTGCAGCTCTCTTCAGCTACAGTGAGTGTGAAACTGGGAAAACTGCATAAGTGACTTTGCACGTAGTAGATGGCTCAGAGGCAGGGAGGAAGAAAAGCAACTTCAGCATTATGCAGACAATAAATAGGCTTCTCTTTCTTTCTCACACACATACACACAGCACTTCTGACTACAAGTTTAGAGAAGATCCAGCTGTTAGAAAGTTTCATTTCTTTGTGGCACAGTGTGATGGATATCTGATCTCTTGTATTTAAAGCTCTCCTGTCTGTGGGAAGGCAGACAAATAATTAATGATGGCGTGACAAATTACTGACATGCCAATTCTACATGATTATTTTGATAAACATTTTTTGACAAATGTTATATACAGACATTACCATTTAAGTAAGTATTGCAGTAAAGGGAAGATCTAGTCGAAGGCCATCTCCTGGCTTTTTCTCACACAGCGGGCTACTTTCCTTTTGAACTCGCCAGTTGGATCCTCTCGCCATTCTTTCTGTGAACACACACAACCTTGCACATCATCCAAGTATTCTCTGTCAACATCTCAACATGGTAAACCATGGTGTCAGGATCCAGACTTACAGCAGCATCCACGTTGGCCGGTGAGTCACTGTTGGGGTCAGCTAGCATGGAGATGACGCTGATCATGATCGTCTCAACAGTGTGGATCGGCAGCCAGCGCTCTTCAGGTTTCTCGTAGCCGAACTTGTCCTCACCTGGTTCGTGCAAGATCGAGATGCAGACGTCTCCATTCTTTGCCACTGAAAGTGTGGGATCAGAACTGACAGTTCACTACAAAAAGTTCATGATATGCTGCTGTAACAAAATATTTGGACCAAAAAAATGATCCAAAAGATAATTCTGTGAGCACAATTGTTATATGCAAGTTCCTAGCTAGAGGGGTCCTGCGCACTTACCATTAGGATGCCAGATCTCTGTAACAAATTTCATCTTCGGAGGACGGAGTGGATAGTCAGGAGGAAAGGTGAGGTTCGCTTTAAAAAATCCACCCTCGCTATCACGGAAAACAGAAAATCAGAGAAAATAAAAATCCTGTCAGCCCGCTGATTTTTTTAAAGCAATAATGAGTATATGTAAATGTGCAGGAATTATTCACACAATTACTTACAATAACGTATCTGCTGGACCGATGATCACAACCTCCCACTGATAGATATCATCGTCGTCGATCAGACCAGCCGAAAAGCCCTCAACAGGGTTCTTATTGAGTTCTGAGATCAAGTACAAAAAAAAAAGAAACTATTTTTTATTCATCATAAATTGGATTTTTTTATTCTTTTATCTGGATGTGAAGCCAGTGCCAAAGGAGGGGATACAGTAACACAATCAGTACCTTTGTATTTTATATAATTTACTGACTAAACATGAAGCCTAAAAAATAATAAATAAATAAATGGATAATAACATTTTTTAAAAATCCTTCCATAATTTCGGGATATAATAAATGTTCAGGGGTAAATTACAGTACTATCACAGGCATTTGTCCAAGTCCTACCTCCTGGTTGGCTCTGATTGGCTGACAGGGCCTGAATAAACATCCAATCACAAAGCGCAGAAGGCGGGTTTTGGTAATACAATGTCGCTAAACAGCGCGTACACGCCGTTTAACAAACTTTTTTTTTAAATTGTCTACTTGTCTTATGTATTTAACCTGATATAAGTTAATAACTAATAAAGTCTTTTCTGTAAATTTATGTAAATCTCACTATAAAATTACTGACATGTTTTTCTGTTTCGACAGTCCGAACTAGCCTAACAAATCATTTCACAGTTTTATATTAAAGTTATCTTAACATGCCAACTTATAAACATATACTCATTTAGTTTAACAGCTGTTTCCGCTAATTATCTTATCCTTATGTCCCAATGTCTAATTATTTAACTACTTTATAACTAGCTAGCTAGCTATAAACCAACAAATGTGAGTGTAATTTACATCCAACCAATAAAATATATTATATTACCTGCTAACTGTTTTCTAAGGAGAAGCGACGACTGGTCGGACATTTTAATTAGCCACTTAGAGTACAAAAAATACTAAAAGTACATATAAAGACAACAGCGAAGTTCACGAACACGATTCCTGCTGTTTCCCCTTTGTAACCGATGTCGTCACCTGATTGACACTTTTTTTGCCCAATCACCGCTGAGACTTAACCAAACTCTCCGTGCGCATGCGCAACAGTAACACAGGCAATCGTAGCAACACGATTGGGCAACACATGGCCTGTATAAATCTAGAAACCTGTCGCATGCTCTTTGAGTCATATTCGTCCCAGGATTTAAATCAAACAAAATGCGCTAATTACCATTTAAATAAATAATAATAATAAAATAAGCTACAACACCTCACATGCCTAAAATATGTTAGACATTTAGATTTGATGTGCAAACGCTTAAACTGATAGATAAGGACTTTAACACACTCATTAACGGTTTTAAATTATTTAAGTCAATAGAACACAAAACTAAACACCAATGTCCACTAACTGCATATTACTCTCATAAGAATCCTTTCAGGAAACAGACTGGACAAACGCAGTGTTGTAGTAATAATAAATGTCCACTAGATGGCATAATACTCACAGTGTAAAAAAAAATGTAAACGCAGGAAACCGACTCTACAGTAGACAAGCGCTGTGCTGTAGTAATGATAAATGCCCACTAGATGGCAGAATACTCACCTCAGAAAGAAGAAATCCTGCTGGACTGACACTGTGCTGTAATAATAATAAATGTCCACTAGATGGCACACTAATCACATCCAAAATGCAATGCCAAGGCCAGTCAGAGAAAAATGTAACTACTGTACTCAAGTTTAGTTTGTCGTCATGCATCATGTGAGAATGTGAATATATTTGCCTCAAAAGATGCACATAATCAAAAGGTCCACATAACCAGAAACACCAGCTATTTTTCTTTACCACCCCTTATCCTGAAAGCTTCATTATCTCTCTAAAATGCCAGATTCTTTCTTTTGTGTTTTTTCCAGGCCCTTATAAGGCCGGCGTATGGCTGTGTGCCCAGACACCCACACCAAACATGGCCTTTATATGGCAGAAGGTGGTTTAGCAGTCTCATTCCTCATCCAGGAAACCAAAACAACAGGATTAGCTTTTTTCTGCATGATACAAGCAGACACCGTTGTCAGAAAGTAAAAGGCAGTGTGTCCTGTCTTTGTATTTTGTCAAAAATGGACATTTGATTTAATTACTATTTGGGCTAAATTCTCGCTGCTGATTTGTCAGAAGGTGGTCATTCATTGCTTATAAGCTAAAGGCTCGTAGAAATATTTATAGTGTAAGCGATACATTGGTAACATAACTTGGAGACATTTCATGGCATTAATGGTTAAAAGTATGACATTACTCACTCACTCACTCACTCATCATCATTACCGCTTAATCCTGTATTCAGGCTCACGGGGGGCCTGGAGCCTATCCCAGGAGACTTCGGGCACATGGCAGGGTACACCCTGGACAGGGTGCCAATCCATCGCAGGGCACAGACGCACACACACATACACTCACTCACTCACTCACACACTACAATTAGCCCAACCTACATGTCTTTGGACTGTGGGAGGAAACCGGAGTACCCGGAGGAAACCCACCAAGCATGGGGAGAACATGCAAACTCCATGCACACAGAGACGGGAATCGATCCTGGCCGGGGATCGAACCCGGACCCTGGCGGTGCAAGGTGACAGCGCTAACCACTACACCACCGTGCCGCCTAGTATGACATTATTCAGTGTATTTTTCAATTGTAATTATTAGCAATTTGTTTTGCTATGAAAAGAACAACATACTTACTTCAGAGTATGTCAGAGCATGGTGTGAATTAGGGAAAAAAAAAATATATATATATATATATATATATATATATTTTTTTTTTATTATATATATATATATATATATATATATATATATATATATATATATATATATATATATATATATATATATTTTAGTCACTCACATCAGCTTCACTTTAGACTACATCACATAACCTTAACAATTATATTTTCTGTTTTTTTTTTTTTTCATTCTTTACACAGGACATTGTATTTTACTGTAAAAGAAGACATTGTGAAAATCCCACACAGTATGCTAGGAGCTAATAAAATGTATTATTAAACGGTTCAGCAGTTAAATAAAATTGTATACATCATGGCACTCCAACATCCAGTGTCTTTTTACTATACAGTATGTCCATAGTGCTCAGGCCAAAGTGGTTTGCATGCAGCTACTGTTTTTAATGCATGCTCCACTATACTGGACTGCTGACGGGACTTTTTAGACCTGCTGTACTTAAAGTGTCAGTCATGGGGTGAGTGATAAATGGCCTATAAATGGCTTGACTGACCACTGGGTAACAACATGCACAAGATTTGGCGCGATCGGTTTTTGTAGAAGATTTTAAATGCATTTTTATTTAAATACGTAAAGTTGTTTGGAATAACAAAACATACCGATCCCTTATTTTTTAGCCTATTTTATTCCAAGTTACAAGTTACATTACAATACCAGTTTGCAATTTTTTTTTTTGCAATTAAAGGAAACTTTATTTTAAGTTTTTAGTTTTAGTATTAACTAGCTGTGTAATATGTGAATGATGCGAAATACAAAAAATGCTCTTAAACACATAATGCTCTGAAGTTGCATGACATCATGGGAATAGTGTGGCAAAAAAACAAAAACAACTTGGAATCTAACCAGGGACACATCAATGAAATCCAAAAGGGAACCACATGCACAGAAAGGTGACTGAATAAAAAAACGTGTGAAATCCAAAGGCACAAATCTCCATGACAACCCTGAGGTGCCAAAACTAATTTAGTGTGCTCATATCTGTTTATCTGTGCTCGTGGTGTGTCAGAATGATTGCAGACTCTCAGAGTCAATCTCCTGATTTGTTCCTGCAGGGCTGTTTTATCAGTGACACAGCATGCACTGAGCAAGCGCACTATCACTGCGTCCAAATATAACCACATTTCTCCACAGACACTCCTCAGAATGTCCTGATCTAATACTGTGGCTGATTGTTAGTCAGTGGTTAGCAGTCATCTTAAAAGTGACATACTGTACAGAGATGAGCAGTTGAGGGTTAACAGCCTTTCAGTTTCATGCTCAAGAGCCAAATCTTGTCATTGTGTGGCTCTGATTTGGCCTTACAACCTTCCAGTCACTAGAAATTTACCTGCTAAAGCAATTAGCACTTTAATTCCGGGAACAATAGGTTATTGTTATAAGTCCACTAAAATGTATATTTAATCCGTCAACATTGTGTGGACCCATCTCGGGCAACACATTTTTTCAGGGATATGCTGCATAGTGACATTATGGTTAAGGTTTTTTAACATAGACGTATCCAACAAAAACCGTAACTAGTATTAAGAACATTTTAATGATTGATTTTAATTTCAGGTCTATAAATGAGTACTTCATGTTCAATTTATAGTTCAGGTAACACGGTTGTACCTTCCAAGTGACCTCATTACTGAGAATACAAGAAAGCTGAATGAACTTTTCTTCTCCACATGGTCTTCAGAAATTCAGATGATGCAACTCATCTGACTTGTCACTAGAATATTCTGAATACAAATGGTGTCAAAGCAGGCCTTCTGACAGTGCACAATAACAGAACACAACCATGAGAGTAAAAACTCCCTTTATTAGTGCTGCTTGCGAAAGCGAAGCGCTACTATTATAATCTCACAGGCTTATTATTCTTCTTTTTTTCTTCCGTGTGAAATTTTGGCGTGTAAGTCCCGCACCGTTTGTCGTAGACCCATGAATGAGGTGTCAAATCGTGCGGCCTGACTTTTCTAAGGGGAAATGACTTTTCTAAGGGGTGGGCGGTTATTTGCCCCCACAGGGGGCAATTAACCGCCCCAAAAATTCCCATAGACTTAACATTGAGACCAACATCAGCTATGACATCAGCTACATCTACGACTATGACATGGGAAGCTCTATGACGTCACGGCAAGCACCACTCACATTTTCCTCAGGAAATGTACCTCTCTAGTTTATCTATATAATCCCATGTTACACTTGCACCAATGCACATATCCTAGCATTTCACCTTACGTCCGTCATATTTAATCAAATACAAATAAAACCATTAATTTAAAGTATTTTAATGTTTATATTTCAGTGCAAATGGTTGTTATAGTGAGCCCCAATGTGTGTTGTAGATTTCTTTGGTGGACTGTATTAAAGTATGTATATAAAGCTATGAAAATGTACATGCATTATTGTGAGTGTGACTGCACAAAAAGTGTGTAAATTATCTTTAACCTTTACTTTACATACATATTTGCAAATGTAATGTAGTGGGTATGTAATGTAAGGTAGGATACAAATGACATCTTAATTATGGAATCACCTAAAATATAAAATCTTAACTACAATGTAATTATATAAAGGCATATAAAGTGGTTTTACTTACATTTTTCTAATGCACTTTATTAACTGAAATCAACATTTCAGTGATTTTGAACATATTTTAATTTTTCTGTTATAGAATGTATTAAAAATGAACAACTTGCATTTACTGTAAAAAGCAGCTAATTGGTGAGTTCTCATATTAATAATGACTACATATATTTTGTATATTATTATATTATTACACAATGTGAAGTGCACTTTAGTGCTAGTCTAAATGCTACAAAGTGGAATATGAGCGTATAAAATCAGTCTATTAAAAGTTCACCTAAATGAGAAATAGTATATGATTTATAGTATTTTTGACTTGTTGTATTTGCTTTTTGGAGAGAAAATAGTTTCAATTAATTTGTTTGCCTGTGGTTTTTCCACAAAATCCTCAAAAACGGTCTAATTTTTTAATTAAACTCAAATGTTAATGCAAAATTTAACATCTCCCAGACTTTTTAATTTATTTTCCTATTCGGTTTTATTTTATTTTATTTATCACACGTTATTCACAGAAACTTGCACGTGGGAGAAATCACGCCATCACATAAAGATTGTATGTGACCTTGCTAGAAGGATTGACTTATATATGAGCTATAACGTAATGTGTATTAATACAAATTATTTTTGGTTAAAGTTGACAGCACGTTTTTTTCAGATGAACATGCCCACATCATTTAACATGAAAGATCAGCTGATCCAATCACAGCCAACTGACGTAGGCAGCAGCTGTAATCCGGTTGGACGACTTTATCCCCTATAGAACCCAGCATCATTCTAGAATAGTCCCCACGGTCATCTCATTATCACAAGTCATGCACGCTGTAATGCCGCTGCTCTGATTAGCCGCAGGTGCTAAATTTTTGCAGTACGTTAATCCATCCGCCATATTGGAAAGGGACAGATTTAAATTGTAAAGCATTGCGGCTCGTGATATATTTTGACTGTAACTAGGTTTGTTTTTTAATTTCTGTGTAGTAAAATGTTTTGTTTTACGTTTCATAAATCTTTTCATGTTCTAGTTTAAAGTGTAAATATACATGACTGTTAAAAATATTTTTTTCGGGTGGAAATTACCATCCTATAAATAATAATTGAATATATATTTTTGTGTTTTATACATCTTAATAATAGTCAGTACTAGTAACCGTAACGCCTGAATGCTTAAGTACTATGTTAATCTTTTCCTGTTCAAACCGTAAAATAAAGTTTTTTTTTTGGTTATTTGGCCTTTTTTACATTCAACACATTTACATTTAACACAATGACATGTCTTTGGGTAAAAAAAAACTTCATTCATGCTCTGAATTCAAATCAAGTTTATGAGGCCAACTGGAACTGGTGTTGCCCTTTTCAATATGGCGGTGTAGCGTTGCCCTGTTAAATATGGCGGCCAGGTCTGCTTGTAAGTTTATCTACTTTTGCATGGATGTTTGTGTAACCCTGAATGGAATTCCAGTAACAAGAGGTCTTTGATGTCTTCCCAATAGTAGGAAAATTTCTCTACTATTTCAACATAATGTATGACTATCTTATTAACCACTTGCGGTTAGGACGCCTGAGTTTTTTTTTTTTTTCGCACGAGCTGTTCTACGTAGAGCACGAACAAGCACGCACGATTTCCAGATTGCCTTCAGCCAATCAGTGGTGTCCAGGACTTCCGGGTCGTGCTCGGCCAATCAGAGTCTTCCACATGCGGACACAGAAACGGAGCGTATGCGGCTCGGTCGACAAGCAAAGAGAGAGAGAGAGAGAGAGGTAGAGGTAGAGAAGTGAGATCTGCTTGTGCCGCTGTGCTCGTGGTGGTAGTAGCCGGGTTTTGTGCTACTCTTAGGAATGAGCTGAAGATTATTCATGACGGCGGCTCATAATAAATAGTCCTAGGCGCGTTACACAACATTTTGACGTCTAAATGACATCGCAGTAGGTCCTCGCGCCTGACACCGGTTCGGTTAAAAAACTTAGCGGGTTGCGGTGAAGTAACGTTAGCTTAGCTTAGCATAGCGTACGGCACCATAGCATAGATAGCTCTGTCACGGTCCTCGTCGTTGTGCTGTGCGCTGCACTGGACTTTCTTAACTACTGTAACGTGTTGCTATTCAGCTGTATTAAGAATTAAAAGAATAGTATTAGCAAATAGTGCGTGCTCCGTCCATTATGGAGAACGCTCACACCAAAACGGTAGAAGAGGTATACAGCTATTTCAGCGTGAATGAAAGCACGGGACTCGGCCTCGAACAGGTCAAAAGACAGCGAGAGAAATGGGGACCAAACGGTAAGTGCCTGTGTCTGTCTGTGTGTGTGATAGAGAAACAGCTTAACAGTCCAGCTCATTTTAATATCCGTGTAGGCTAACTGAGAGGAACGCTAGCCACGCAAATTAGCACTGTCATGTCTATTTAGCTTCATGTTACACTATCGATCTTTCTCAGGAGCACGTTTTTTTTAATAAGCTGGTGTAAATATGTAATAAAGCCCCTTAAACTGTTAGCTGACTGCGCATTAGCTGGCGTTGCTGTGGGAAACGTGGTGAGGCCTCGCGGCAACCGGCAACCGTTAAGAGTCGAAATGAAAGCGGCTGACGTCATCGCGGACTCGGCAGTGCTAGCCGCGGTCTGTTCAATATCACCAAGTCAAGCAGGGTTTTCAAGTAACAGGGCTCTCTTAGAGCGCGTTTTAAATACCGAGCATGGTTGTGTTTATGCGTACAGAAGTAATGTATTGTACTGTGCACGAAGTATGTGCTTATTTACTTCTAAAATATAAATTGTTTAATAAATAGTTGTCACGCATCTCACCATATCTTGTTCTTTGTCAATGGTGGGAATCCTTGCTTCAACTACAGAACTGCCAGCAGAAGAAGGTAATTCTATTGTTTCCTTACATCTGCTTTTCATATGCACAAATTTTGCAATTGTATGGCCTATTCATATGCATTTCTTTGTTTCGCAGGCAAATCACTGTGGGTGCTGGTGATCGAACAGTTTGAGGATCTCTTAGTCAGGATTCTCCTTCTAGCAGCCTGTATATCATTTGTAAGTACAGTGTTATATGTGTAGGAAAAATAGGCAAGGATGTGTCTGGCTTTAGGTTATGTGATTTGATAGGATTGAACTACATTTACCTTTGGTTGTATAATGAAGCATGAAAACACTTCAGGGTGTGTTGTTCTAGTGAAATCAGCAAAAGCAAGGTGGTGTGCCAGTCTGATGATTACTATAATTTTTTTTTTGCTTGTTTATGATGGCACATCCCTAAGGTTTTATTCCTCAGCTTTTCTTGTCTATCAAGAATGACACACATTGAGAAACATCCACCAATCACCTTATTCTCTTTTATAACAAATGTTATGTAGCAGTTATAAATCGTTGTTCCCTCAGAAGTTTCTCTTTTTCTCTTGAAGTTAATAAATACAGTGTCCTTACAGAGAAAGCGCAAAGTCCTCTGTCCTAACGGTTTTGTCAAGGCAGGCAATTAAAGGCAAGCCTTCTTTCATAAAAGTTAGTCATTTTACAGAACGTCTCACATTAACATTTATTAAATAACACTTAAATAAAGTTAAGTACTTAATCGCTAGAATTCAACTGTGTGTTGTTTCTGTGCAAATAATACTCATAGAAAGAGAACATTGATTTAAAAAAATAAATAAAAATTAAAGGTCATTACATAAAATCCAGACAATTTATAGAATTAAATCCATACCTTCCAACCAATCTGAATCAAGAATTCAACTAAAGTGTGGTTTATTTTTTTTAGTGGTGAGTAGATAATGATGAATTTTATGTAGGTGTTCGTTTTAACTCTATAACATGTGTTATCAAGGTGCTAATTGGTGATAGCTTGAAGATCAGGCCACGTGTTTCAGAAAGCGTTAATGATGGATTCAGCTGTGGTAAGTTATGTTTTCGGAATGACGAGCATGGTGTGATTAAGAGTTCTGTGGAAATCTGGAATGTGGTATGAACAGCGCAGGTAATTATGATCCTGAACATGTGCGTGACCTCAGTAACCTTACACAACTAGTTTTCTGTTGCAATGATGTAATCATAAAGAATCCATTAAGCAGACATGTTAAGTTAAGATTCTCCTCAAAGTTAACAGGAGCGTGAGCGTAGCGTTTACCCCCAGTGACCATTCCTTCATTCCTTACTGGTCAGCCCAGCATGCGCGGGCTGATGACAGCCTGGAATCTGGTCTGTAAATCAGTAGCATGGTCTTACTGACTCACCCATACTGTAGTGTTCCCACTAGGTGTCTCAAGAGAGTTTGCGTCATACGCTCAGCACTTTGTGCCCTTTCGCTGCCTGCTACGCTTATTAAAGGATGCATGACTGCAATCCTTTTGGGATCTTGGAGGGTCTCTTTTTCTGAATTGATGCCTGGAATTATGTCCCATTTGGCTCATGCAACTCGGTTACAAATCATTCATAAAAAGGAGAGTAGCATTTTTCGGTGGTCTACTTATTGTGTGAAACATTTTCTGTTAACTTGTACATAGTCCCATGAATAAAGATTGTGCAGTTATTAATGTTTGCTGTTAATGGTGGATAATTAGTCCTCAGAGAATAACTGTGTAACAGTAGGGGTACAATTAGATATGTATTCATGCAAAGTCAGCAGTGTAGATGTCAAGAATTAAACTATGCTAATTTTTACTGTATTAAAAGCACAAACATTTATTTATTTATTAGAGATAAAATATTATCGAGCTTGGGTACATTTCTGACTTATTAATGATGATTGGGATTGCATCAGACCAACAACATGCTAAGCCAGAAATTACACCATACATCTGATGTTTTGTTATAACATTTCTTAGTTTGAAGATTTTTCCTTAGGTCTGCTCAAGAACTGTTAGTCTCAGAAGAGCAGTTAAATATATTATGTTGTCTGCATGATGCTAACTGGTTGGTCAAAATTATGACATGCCATTTTTTGCTTTAAGTAAAATTTGGACAGCAAGCATGATTGTGAATTCCTTTAAAGGAAATTGAAAATGCCTAGCCAGAAAAGTTGAAAAGTTTCTATTTTAATACTTGGCTTGGCGTGTGGGTATAAATTTATGCGTCCACAGGAAATAACTGCTCCTGTTCCTCAGCAACCGACCCAAGATGCTAGTGTTTGAGATGTTTTATCTTCAATATGTTTATGTACTGTGATCATGGTGTTTTGGTTCGTTTAGAGCCTGGAAACTTTTATTTAATGTACCAGATCTATCATAATGAGTTAAGTCATTGTGTAGGATGCCGTGGAAAAGATTGGGGATGAATGATAAGACTTTAGCTGCTTCACCGGATCTCCAAAATGGCCATCTGTCTCCAGTTCTTATTCTTAATGCATAATAACCCTTAACGTCATGCTGCAGTGTGTGTGTGTGTGAGGGGAGCAGAAGAGCATGTGCTAAGCATAACCTATTCATTGGTTGATAATAGGCTTACATAGAGCTGGTGGTTCAAGATACAACAGGTCATCAGTTCATTGTGATGTTCTCTCTGGGTGTGTTCAGAAACATTCATCTGCTTGCTGAAAGTGAAATTGACACATTTGATTTGTTTGTCGTTTGTTTTGCACAAAACTAATGACGGTGAACAGAAAAGGAAAGCTAACCCTTGCCAAGTGTATGTTGCTGCAAGTTCAAAACTGTTTGACTCACATTTCAACTTTTATGTTTGCTCTTTTTTTTTTTTTTTTGTCATTTTGAGGACAGTGCAGCTTGCTGCATATTTCAAAGTATAAGGCGTGACGGCAAGCAATGTCCACAAAAAAAAAAAAATAACTGCATGTTTGATTCACTTCTACTGTTGAGTCAGTTTGAATAATTTTCTCAAAGTACTTGAACTGCAATAGGGCACTCCATTTGCACCTGCAATAAAATGAACAGCAGCTTGCTCCATTCAATCCATGTATTAGTCCAACTATCAGCAGCTCATGTCCACAAAAACTACACAGCAGGTTTGGAGGCTATTCAGAGCTGAATCCCTTTCTCACTGCAATTGAATCATGTGGAAGTGGACTTAAACAATTTTTGCTAAAATTGTTTTGCACCATTGTATGATTGCTGTGTTCTCACCTGCCCAAAGAACCACACCTATGAGGGAAAACACACCAGGTCAAACCAACCAAACCCAGCATGACTATCCTGTCAAATGATTCCTGTTGCCGTTATTATATTGCACCTAAAATTTTTGTTTTCAGATTTGAACTGAGATATGTGCAAGTGCTATGGTGAGAACATAGCAGCAAGTAGGAATAATTATTAGTTGACACTTATGTCAAGTTTTCTTCTTCTTTTTTTTTTTTTTTCTTTGCTAGGTTCTCGCCTGGTTTGAAGAGGGAGAAGAGACCATTACAGCTTTTGTGGAGCCTTTTGTAATACTGTTAATTCTTATAGCCAATGCTATCGTCGGGGTCTGGCAGGTAAGTCCCCCTCCCCCCCCTTTATTTTTTATAATACGATGAAACAGCTCGTCAGTTTTGCACAAAATGACCCTTGGTAGTGGCATATTGCAAATGCAACTAATTAAGAGTGATTGAGAGCATTATGGAAATGTTGGGTTAGAAATTGTGTGTGTGTGTGTGCGTGCATGCATGCACGCGCCTTTGATAACACTGGAATAATTTTTTACATTGACGTTTAAGGGTACGTGCTCTTAAGTGTTCCACATCACATCAGCATACACCTTTTATTAACCAGCTGTTTTGGCTCAAACAGCTGTTTTCAATAACGCATGATTTTTGGCTTCCGCTTCCTTGGACAGCTTTCATGCATGGTTTTGACATCATCTTTGGTATGCAAAGAATGCTTTTGTGTGTTTTGTTTGTTTTTGTCTTGGTTTTTTTTTTTCATGTTCAGTAAAACTGCCTTTGTTGTGAAATGAACTTACATGGTGATCTCATTTCTGTTCGTCTTAAGATAGCACTGCCTTTTCAGTCTAGAGCTAAGGGCCCTTTTTTCCCTCTCCTCCAACACCTTGCAGTTGCCCTGAAACCAGTGTCCCAGTTTCAATGGGTTTATTTTGGTCACTAGGCTCATGTCAGAAACTCCATCCTAAAGCCTGAGAATTGCTATGTGGCAGTGAGGGAATTCATGCACTAGTAAGGTGCATGAATTTATGAACAGGGAAATACTTGCTTATTTCTCATTTTCTTTACGAAATCCATGTCCATGTTTGCAAGCAAAAAGCAGGAATTACTTTTTAAATGTAATGTAACTAAAAAGATTTCTCAGACTAACTTTTCTTTTCCCTCCACACATGTAACACTGGTCTCGTCTTGTCATGTCATGTAAAGACATGGAAGCTTGGAAGGAGTGGCGTGTACAGTTAGCTTGCGTTTACCAAGTCTCATTGCAAGTTAAACAACTCTGCACAGAATCAAACTAAAAGTGACTTCCTGCTTTTGAAAGCAGGGTAGGGGTTAAAGTCTTTAAAGTTTGTTCTTAGCCTTGGGTTCACTCTTGGGATCTACAGCTAATTATCTATAGTCCCTGGATGCGCACGTTATCTTGCAGCAACGTTGTAGTAGTAGAGGTAGTGTCTTTTTGCACACCTGCCCTGGTGCTCGTAGTACAGGTTGACACACCCGTTAAACATCCGGAGTAAATAACCGAGGCTGTTTCTCAGCGACCAACCCATGGAGCATCCATTAAAGGACAAAGTCAATGTTGTTATATTCCTATTTTCTATCTGCTGTATGTCTCTGTGTGTGTGTTAAGGGCAAACAGAAATATCTTTTTAGAGTCTGGGTTTCTGAACAGTCATAGCGTAATGATTAAGCACCATAAAGCTTATAAAGTGACAGTAGTTTTGACAATGTACAGCCACTGTCAAAGAACAGCTATTTCCTAAGGACTTTTGGAAGCAAACTTAAGATTGAACTGAGACTCAGAAACAGGAACTGGGAAACCCACCCTCTTATGACTGATGCACCACTTATTACTCAGTATGAAGAATTGATGATTATCGGGGTTGTCCCCCCTGTAAAAATTTTTTTTTATGTTACAAGAGCGATTTGAGTATGGGAAAATGTGGGAAATGTTGTGTTAATTTTGTTGCCTGTTTTTAACACACTTTTTTTTGCCAAGATTCTTAGTATTTAAAAAATGTTTGCCAGTGTTTTCAACAAATTACCCCAGTTAAATAGAGTCTGCAGTTTTCTGGTTGTTTACACTCCATCTTTCTTTACCTCTTTTTGTTTGTTTTTAAACTGTATTTTCGTCTATTTTGGCTTAGCTTGCTATTTACCCGTATAGGGCTTTGCATGTTGTTTCCCTTAGAACAAATACACCTGGAATCTCCTGCTACTTTTAATGCCTGAAGTAATATGATCTGATTTAAAAGCAAACAGTTCTGTATTATAAGGAGAGAAATAATTAATGTGTGAAATAATTGTAGTTTAAATACAGTATCTGCAAATTTTCCTTGAAAGTGTAGTGAACGAATGGAAAAAAAATCACTAGATATGGCATTTAGGGCAGATCTCCAATGTGAAACCTGGTTGCGTGGAATCAAAATTCTTCTTTTAAACGAAATATCAACCGAGGCATCTTGCAAAAAAAAATCCTGCTTAACAACTTGCCTCCATCATCATATTTACTTATCATTGTTTAAATTTAGGATTGTGAACAAAGGGGTTGAAACTCTTAAATCATATCCGCTGTTGCACCGTGACATTTATGACAGGGGGCACCATTAGTTCATTCCCATTTACTGATGCACCTCGCTCTACTATAGTCTCTTTCTTGACTTAAGGTTAATGACTAACCTTTTTGGTGCATTGCTTTTGTTGGCATTGATCATAAATGGGGCCCAGATCTATGATAGCAGTGGTGTAAAGTTCCTCCACATACTGGGCTGTAAGATAAGCGCTATGTGATTCCGTTCTTGATTTCATTGCCATAACCGCCACACCCACAAAGTCCTTGATCCTGAAGGTACAGACTGTAATACGTTCTTTTGTCCAGTCACGTCAGTGTGTTTATTTTATTGTAATTGTTCTTTCAGGAGCGCAATGCAGAAAATGCTATCGAGGCCCTCAAGGAATACGAACCAGAGATGGGAAAAGTGTATCGGCAGGACAGGAAGAGCGTGCAGAGGATCAAAGCCAGAGACATTGTTCCTGGAGATATTGTGGAAGTGGCCGGTAAGTATAATTTCAGCTTAATTTTCAGTGCCTGTTGATGTTAAACACCAGCCAGAGTGTGTGTGCGATTGTGTTAGGCAGTCTTATCACAGTAAGCATTGGCTGACTGAAGTCATCCTGCTGGCCAGATGGTCCATGTAATGTGTGTGAGATTAAGTTACCGATGGTTTGGTTTTCTACCTTCCCTGTTAGCTCGGTTGTGTTGATCATGCAAGGTGTGTGTGTGTGTGTGTGTGTGTGTGTGCGCGCGCAGAATTCTACATGAAAACCTGCCTCGACATGAACTAGTCTAAAGGCGAGCAAAGATCTGCGTCATTTTCCACTTTACACTGGCTGGAGCAATACTGCTGCTTTGATTTAAAAGGCCATGCTAACAATGAAAGGATGAAAGAGAATCTGCTAATCTACTACCGCCTGTATCTAATTGTAGGTTTGACCCAGTTAATCTTTCTGTATGCCGTTTTTTTATGTAAGTTGGGTCAACCTTTGAATGATCATACATGGGGCACTAGAGTCAAGCCTTTGACTGTGCAGAATAACAGCGCAGTCATGAGAGTAAAAATTTTCTTTATTTCTTCATATAATAAGCTGATGCACTAGTACACTTATCTCAGCGTTTCACTAGTTCTTGGATGCCATCAACATAGAAAGTTTTCTCGGTACACCGGAACCGTAATCAAATATTTCCGTAGTAAAATGAAGAAAAACATTTTAAAAAGGTCAATAAACTAGATGAAATAAACAAATAAAGCAGGCCTGAAATAAATAATAATAGCATTTTATAGAACATTGTCACTGGAGGTTTTGAGGAGTCAAATTGATATCATTTAAGCTTAAAATGTCTCTTGACATTCATGTTATTTGTAAATTTTGCTAAAATATGTCCATGGCTAAACTTTTTTTTTTTTTTCCCAAGACACTTTTACTTTCCATATTTTAAAATCATGCCTTCACAGACAATGTTCAATTAAACATCCATTATAACTTGGATTTCTCTTGTAATTTAACATCTAGGAAATAAATTTGACACACAAATGTCTCCAATTAGATTAGATAAGATTCAGCTTTGTCATTGTTCAAAGTACATGTAGAAAGCCAATGAAATGCAGTTGGCTTCTAACCTGACGTCACATCTTTACAGTAAATAACAAATGCAGATATAATGCTATGGGGGTCTGGATGACTTTTCTACGCAGGTAGATGTGACATGCATGTACAAACAGTGAGTGTGCAGTGGTGAAGACGTGTTAAGACGAGAAACATGTTAAACAGGATATACATATGTACTTGTATGCAGGTCTCAATAATAAAGAATATACGGGATAGGTCTGGATAAAATGTTGAATAGTACGAAGTCAGCGTCATCAGGTATGGATATTGCAAAAATGCATCGTATGATGCTCAGCAGTAGCTCATTTACATAGACACCTAAATGGAGTATTTATAAGAGGAGTGAAACAGGAAATTTGCGGTATACAAAGTTATAGGAGTGTTTTTTCAGGTGGGTTGTTAACAAACCCATGGGGAGGTCTGATGCCTGTGTTAACTTATTAAAGAAATGGTAACGTATGGGACCTTTAAGACTTGATTAGAGTCTAACCTTTTACTAGCATATTTGGTTGTGTCTGGTTATATACCCAGTGAGACATAATGCATGATTTAAATAATCTCTGCCAAGAAAGTTGCAGTTTTAACCACATGATGATTGGTGTGGTTTTTGCGTAAGGAACTCTGCTACCACTTGAGTTATCACATCACACCCTCAAATTACGTCTTCCCGTCTCACTAATGTGTCTCACTAACATCTTTTAATCAAGAGAATTTTGATTTTCTTGCTTAAAAGATGTCTTTACTTTGTCAAGTAAATAGGAGAGTGGTTAGAGTTCCCTAATAAAAAAATAAAATCCATGATTGTCAAATTAGCACATTCCTGGGATTAGTTACTCTGCTAAGCTTTCATCCCATTCAAAACATTACAGCCGTGCTTGCAAAATGCATCTGGTAAATAACTTCTCCAGTATCCCGATCACCTCTGCACTGTTTAATCCCAGGTATAGGAGTAGGAATTGCTTGGCACCAGTCAGATTTTTTGAAAGGATACATGTTATGCAAGTTAAGAAAGTAAGTAAGCTGATGCTCTTGTTCTTTTCAACAACCCTGTCTCCTGCTTCCTTAGTCTCTCTCTCTCTCTCTCTCTCTCTCTCTCTCTCTCTCTCTCTCTCTGTACGGATTGGTCACCTTCCTCCTGCGTCATCTTTCCCTGCTCCGAGTGTTTGTCCGCAGTGAGAAGGAGACACACCAGTGAGGTTGTAAAGGGGAGAATTGATTCTGTGAACCCCCCACCCCCTGCACGGTCAGGCAATGTGGTGTTAACGTATACCATTGCAGATTTAAACTAATGTAGAGGACAAAAAGGAAAAACAAAGGCAGCTGAGGGGGGAAAGGGGAAATGGTGCACCATGAGAAGAATATTAAGTAGTGGTAGCATTGAATACATTGACATGCACACAGTGATGTGCTTTTCTGTGCTTAGTGTGTCTATCAAGCATCTCAATAAGTCATGGGTTGGGATCATTAATGGCACTGCTTAATATAGATTTTTTTTTTTATCAATGACAAAAGCTGATTAAAAAAGCAACACAGTGCCTGCGTCACAGTCTCCGGAGCATAAAACTAATGCTGGAGGTTTCTTTTGTCTGGCAGTCCTGCTGCAGATTGTGCCATGGGATTTTTAAAGCCTTTGTGACCTTGCAGGTTTTGCATCATACCTGTCTGAAAGGAGAGTCAGACCGCTTTATCATTTTTTCTGGACAAGTATGAGCAGCAGGCATATTCTGTTCTCTGGCTCCTTTCTTGTCATGTGCATTGTGGCTCTTCACAGAAGAATTTGCTATGACAAGTCTCGCCTCCGTCGAGCTGTCAGCCCCCCTTGGCACACTCATCCAGCGTCAGCAGCTTATGGCACAAATGCCATCTCTGAATAGCTGAAAAGAGAAACAGCAGCATTTTTTAACCAATCCTACTCTCTAATGGATGAGTCATCGGCTGAGGATCGGACTGCATCTTTTGTTTCTCATACTCTTCCCCGGCTGTATGACCTTGGAAGGCGATGATGAAAAGGAAACCCAGCAGACCCCTCCCTGACGTGTGCTTTTCGAGCCTCCCACAGAGCTGTACTTTTCAGCTGCCTCCCGCGCGCCTGCTAGCTGTTGCCATGTAACGCAATGCCTGGCCTGTTAGCTCAGGTTGCTAACATCTGATCCCCTGTTTGGCTTGGGAAGTGTCTCTGTCTCCGGTCATCTGCAAAGCACCTGCCATTACTGACCAATCAGCACTGCGTATCTCATCATCCAGTCTCCTGGGATGGTACTCTAACGTTAATCCTTAGCTTTAGGGGAATTTTGTCACTTGTACTCTTAATGTTTGTTTAAGTAACAAGTAAATTGTATCATGAGGGAAAGAAGACAAGATCAGAGGTCAAGACAGTATGCATGCCTGTATATGGCGTCTATATGTTGTCCTCGAGGTACGTTTAGGCAAAACAAAAAAAAACTATATAATGCGGTGATTACCTGTAAGTATTATAACACGTTTGCTCAATACTCGCATTTAGCAATAGCTGTAATAACAAGACATGAATTTATTCAAAGTATGTCGTGTTCTGCAAAGCATAACCAGCCACTCGAGTACCTTAAGTTGTGTACAGGTGATTACATTTTGTAGCTGTCAGTGTAGATGTTGAATCCTAATGTTATTTCTGTTTTTAATTATTTTAGCTGATTACCTTTTAAAGAAAACTATATGCACAGTGTAAGAAATCAAATATGTTGAAAAATTATAGAAAAGCAAGATTGCTTTGCCCAATAATTTGATCAAGGAACAAAGAAAGAACCTGTTAAGCAAGACTGGCTGTTTTGGTATGGGTGTACTAATTATGTGAATGAATTACCACAAACCAGTTATAAGAGAGTCTAAAAAAGCTTGGCTACAGAGGTGGAAGGTGGTGTACGTCAACTTGTCCTCATCTGTTGTGCCATTATCGTATAGCAGCAGCAAATAAACAATCTTGAGATGCTTGAAGTTGATGGTTCTTTGAGTTTGGTGAGAACGCAAAACACAAACACAGTCAGGAACTGACTTTTCAGAGAATCCATGACTTTGGAAAATGACCTCATGCATCTGACCTCGTTGCGTTGCATTTTGTACTGTTCAGGGAGTCGGGAGAGAGTCATGACAAGTCCCTACCGAGCCAGAAGGAAGTGTCGGTGGAGTTTCACAGTGCTGATGCTTGCCGCTAAGGAATTGGTGACCTTTATAAAGGGTACAGGATGTACTAGAATGTTTAAATACAAACCACTTGCTAACAGCTTTAGCCCGGTCTGAGTCTTTGAGACAAATACGGCATTAAAGCATTTCACTGCTACAGCTAGCTACATGAGGCTTGTGTGTGTGTTTTTTTTTTTATATATATATATTTTAAAGCCATTTTCTTTCTAATCTGTAAAAACCTTAAAGTGGTGTTTTTATAAACTGTAATATGGTGTCCACAAATACTTTCCAGTGTCTATAAACATCATTACCTCTGACACTGGAGACTTCTTCCAAAAAGCAGAAAGCATTTTTTAAAAAATCCCTTTTATATAATGTGTCTGATAAACTAGTGCCTGTGCAAGCTGTAACTGTAGAAACAGTGATCTATTAAACCAAGCAGTAGGGTTTAACAAGCATGTTTGTATAAAAAATAACTGTCAGATTGAATGCTATAGAAAATTTCTGATTGGAGCAAAGAATTTGACAACGGTGTGTTATGATTTAATTGAGCTCTGCTATTAGGAGCCTCTCATTTACTGTGAGGTAGGGATGGATGCATCAGTACGAAGCGCTTATTTTCTTTATGGGTCGCTCAAGTAATAAGTGACAACACAACCTTGTTGCAGTGCACACAATGGCATGCAACTCTGACTAAATTAGAGGAATTAATTAGCAAAACAGATGGCCACTCTTTTCTCTCTTGTATTCTAAGCAGGTCGGGGGTAGTGTGCAGTTTGTCCTCTCTGGCTGGTCTCAGGAACACAGAGGCTGAATTGGATGTAGAGGGCAAGGAGGGGGCGTCAGTCCCTACGATTCCTCCCACATCGGTTTTCCTTAAGGCACAGGCTGTGTGCAAATGGTGCAGCGAAGAGGAAAATTATCAATTGCAGCTTATCACCATCAGATCCAATGATGTAAAATGTGATTTGTAGTGTTAGTTATTTCTTTGAACTGTGGATATTAACTGTTGCAGCATAAACTAAAAGATGAACCAAGACAAATTCCTTTTCAAATGCTGCTGTGGTCCATTTTAAAATTAGCTGTTTATTTGTTTGCTCAGATTCCAAGAACAGCATTCAGTCCCAAATTTAGTGGCTATCCAAGCGACAATTCTTTCAGATAGGGACAAAGGCACAAAGTGAGCTTTGCTGTTACTGATTTGAAGTTCTTTATGGTCAGTGGTTCTCGTATTTATCCACTCATTTATCCATGACTTTTTAAATCCGAGTGTTTTAATTCTGAATCCATGTTCCTTATACTGTGATTATAAGGGGCTCAGTGATGAAATGCTGCCTGTCTTGACTTCTATAAAAGAGGGATGCATGCTGCCGCTGGCTATGCAGCATAACTACGCTAGAGCAATTCCTTTTTCTGCTGTGTTATTGTTTTTGACATGCAGCTCATTAACAACTGTTTGGCCCAAAGCATCTTAAACTGATGATGGAAATATTGCCATATCATTTAACATCAAGAGTTTGTTTTGAGCGGAATTTTAAACATCTAGGTAACCTTGAATAACATCATTTCCTGTAGTATTTGTCCTGTCCCTGTCGATATTTATCGCTTACTGGTTGTCACCTGTCATCCGATCACTAGGCTGCCCCTCACTTCCTGGCAGTGTGTGTTCTGACAGTTTCCATTTCAAGGGTGTGTTTTCTAATCAAAAACAGAATCAAGCTCTGCAGAACTTGCCTTCAGTGCCAAGTAGGTCTGGCTGCTGAATACTGCAGTAAACCATTAGTAAAAGTAAATTGTGGAGCAGTTTGGCAAAATACTTTATGTAGTGGCTTTTTGACATTTCTTAATATGAGATTTCCTGGAATAATTTTTTATTTTTTTTTATTCCCAACCAGTAAAATTCTGTCATTTTAAACCATCATTGTCATTTTTACAGTCTGTATCTGATTACACACCGTATTGATCAAGCTTGTGTTCATTACACTTTATCATGCACTTATTAACTTGATCAAAGAATGACATTGACTATGTGACCACATAGTAATTATAATAATTTGGCCACAGTGACCTCAGATTTTAATTGTTTGAAACCTGGGTTTGAATTTTAAAAATTTTATACAAAAATGACTGCTTCATTTCTTGCCCAAATGTACAGTTAAGCCAGCCCCAGTCATGCTTTAGTGCTGCCACTGATTTAACACTTTTGTGTTTTGACATTTTGAGCTGTTTCATAACACATTATACCACAGTAAACCACTTCTGCATTTCTCAACAGACAACTTGTTCCGTTTTAATGGAAGATCACTTGTTACTTGGACGCTTTCTTTAATTCCACATCATCTCTTCCACATCTGTCTCTGTACAGATCTCGTTCAAAGAGAGTGCCTTCTCCTTGTCTGCTTAAAGTGGGTTACCCTACTGTCTGACCTTTTTTTCAGCTCCAGCTATATATTGGGTACATGCTCTACATTTGTTCCTTTGGTTCAGGGTCATTTTGACAACAGCGTGTATTTTTGTCAACAGCATCATAATGAAAAATTAGTGCGTGATATCTGTAGCTTTCCTGAAGCCCTACTAAATGTCCTCATGAGTCTCCGAGCAAATTCAGCGCTCAAGCTTGTTCAGGCCTGCAACCAGTTCATTGGAGCATTTTTCATAAAAACTTATCGTTTATGCGTTTAAAGTGGACAGTTTAAGTGAATGCTCTTCTGTGCGGCTAATAAATGTCACCAGCCTCCCGTTGATTTAGTGATAATTTTGTGAAAGATTTAAACGTTTACATTATCTTTTTTTCTTTTATAAGCAGTCACAACCCCTCCCATTTTGTGGAAAGAATGATTCACAAGCTATATTTAGCATTTGCCTGAGAACATTTAAAACTTTTTGATTCGTTTCGGCTCGCTTCTGCAAAGTCTTAACTGGTTAAAAATGTGGTGTTTATGGATTTTTTTTTATAGAAATTTGAGAGAGATTATTTTGGGTCAGGTATCTTAATCATTAACAGGTTCACAGTGAGTGGAATGATTCAGGTTTTTCAAGCATTCATATTTTTAAATTAACATTCAGGAGGAACCTAGTGGGTAAATTGATTGCTTTAAAATGTCTTAACACAACACACATGACATGCAGCTAGAGCTTGTGATGAATGTGCAATACTTTTGTAATATTGTGTTTTTATGTTTAGTGCTTTGAGTGCCTACTAGGGCTTATAATGGCCTTTAGTAATCTGTGAGAGCTCTGGAGAAATGTATTCTTAAATCTGGTACTTGGGATAAAGCTCTGGTATTCTGGAAGGATTTAGTAATACTGTTGGATAAAATAAGGATTTTATTTATTTATTGTGAGCTGTACTTTGTGCTCATCTCTTACCACAAGCGTTCTGTTTCTCCTCTAGTCGGTGATAAAGTTCCTGCTGATATACGCCTAACGTCTATCAAATCCACAACACTGCGAGTGGACCAGTCCATTCTAACAGGTAAGATATGTCAATTAATGCATACTTTTATCCATGCTTTATGGACTTTACCTGCTCACATACTTTTAGTAATTTAGGATTTTTTTTGTAATTTAGCTAGCCTGCTCTTTAAGTAAAAGCTCCAGTATGCTTTTACTTCAGTGTGCCCAATTATAGTTTACCCAGATTAGTTAACTACAATGAAAATTTTGATCAGTTGTGTGCTGGAAACACCTTTGTATGAAATTGCAAACCGGTGCACTTTGTTGTAGTTGTGTGGTGATGTTTGGTTCTCGTAATTTGAGGAAAAATAACTGCACTGTGGTGTGCAGAACAAAAATACAGCCTTCCACCCAGGATTCTGACCTTAATGGGTGGTCAGTGATGTCTGCAGCTCAGAAAAGGAGGAAAGAGTGTGTGTGTGAGAGGAAACTATTCAGTAGGGCTCAACTTTACTTTGCTACCCTAATTGGTAAGGTTTCTGCATCATGTCCATTCATGGCCATTTTTCTTTTGCGAAATTCGCTATTCAGATAATTTATGTAATTGCTTATTAGCCCTCTCTCCCTGCTTGATCCTCATCTTTCTAAAGCAGTCATTTAAAGATTCAGGTTCAGTGGTGAATCAATTTAGATTTGTGTCCATGCAGCCAAATAAACTGATCATGCAGTTCTTGGCACAATGTGGGTGTACATAAACTGGAATGGAATAAACTGGTAAGGGCCTAGCATTGTAGGATGATGGAATATCAGTATCATAATAAATTATGTCACAATTAATGTTTTCCTTAAACACTACTATAATGTTTGTTTTAAATGTAGGCTGCAGGAAAGTTTCAGATTGTAGAACCTAGTCATTTTTTATATGGTTTTCGTACTTATTTAGAGCATTTAATGCTTCATTTTGCTGCATATACAAATATTTTATATTGAAAGTGCATTCAGGAAAACTCGGTTCAGAGAGGGCGGTTAGTTCTTACATTCAGCCTTGCTGTGAATAACAGCCTCCGGTTGAGAAGGACCATGAAAGCACTTCTAATTCTACACCAGTGATGCTGAGTGTCTGGCCACGATTGGGATTTAAAAAATGTATAAAGCCCTTATTATAACTAGACTAGTTCATTTGGAATTCGGCGAGTTTAATAATGGGGTGGCTTCGAGTCATTATGTAAATATTATTGAATCAATTTTGTGAAAATTTGATTTCGGTGAGTTATATACGACATATTAAAACAGCACCATGAGGTGGAGTGGGCAGATTAGATTGTAGCATGTTCGTCCTTTTCTTCCTCATACGTGGATGATGAGCTAATGTTATTTTAATAATAATATTAATAATTATATACTTCTTTTTTTATTTACTTTTATTTAATGACTTTAATGTCTGGGGAAGCCTGTAAACCTGTACTTGTGTTTTTAATTTAAATTTTTTTAGAACAATCCAATTGACAAGTGTTGAGTAAAAACACACTTTGACTATTATCTGAAAACATAGTAAGAGATTATTTGTGTGACATTCTGGACAAACCTTGAAAAAAAGTTGAGCCATTTGTTTCAACCAAAGTGAAGTGTCATATGTCAAAAGTAGAAAAGGGAGAAAAAATTCTCATGGTTGTTTTGACTGATGATAACCGATTAAACTGATTAGTCATTTTGCTCTGGGACATTGTTATCCAACAACTCAATCAAGGCCAGACATTATAAGGATGAAGACATTTATAGACAGACTGACCGTTTTCCTCACTGTTTGTTAAACCAGATCCTTATTGCACACCTTACTGTTTTTTGAAGAAAGATAAAAGAAAACACTGACTTTTTTTTTTGGGTAAATAAACAAAGGAATAAACCCCTAAGTCTTTATATATCGACCTATATTCTGGTTTATTTTCTGACACAACACAGCGATAAGTTTTTTCAGACTGCCATGATTTTATATTTGTGCAGTGAACTTATTTATATACAAACTTTTGTGCAGCTGTTTTATTATTGTAAAAAGCTCCAAATTAAATTTATTACCTATAAAGCTCTGGTGTTGAATATAATGTAATTGAACCAAACAAACGATATCAGCTATTCAGCATGTAGTTTGAATTTCAAGATTTTGCCCTCTGATTGTGTTTCTCTGTAGGAGAGTCTGTATCAGTCATTAAACACACAGATCCAGTTCCTGACCCACGGGCTGTAAACCAGGACAAGAAGAACATGCTGTTCTCTGTAAGTTCAAATTAGCAATGTACAATTTATTTTGCTCAGGGAGTCTAATCTCTGTGTGGATGAGCTAGGTTTAGTACTCATTTTTGAGAATCTCATCATTTGGTAAATACCATAATGCACTGTTCTCACTCTTGTCCATTTGCAGGGTACAAACATCGCTGCTGGTAAGGCTGTGGGTGTCGTCGTGGCCACAGGAGTGAACACAGAAATAGGCAAGATCCGTGACGAAATGGCTTCCACGGAGCAAGAGCGCACTCCGCTGCAGCAAAAGCTGGATGAGTTCGGAGAGCAGCTATCCAAGGTCATCTCTCTCATCTGCATCGCCGTGTGGATAATCAACATCGGTCACTTCAACGACCCAGTGCATGGTGGCTCTTGGATCCGAGGTGCCGTCTACTACTTTAAGATCGCCGTGGCGCTGGCAGTAGCTGCCATCCCTGAAGGGCTTCCTGCCGTCATTACTACATGCCTCGCGTTGGGAACCCGCCGCATGGCTAAAAAGAACGCTATTGTACGTTCACTGCCATCAGTTGAGACTCTGGGCTGCACATCGGTGATCTGTTCAGATAAGACTGGTACCCTGACCACCAACCAGATGTCTGTATGCAGGGTGAGGAATTTGCTTGGATAAAATCTAAAGTTTATTTTTAACACTAATTTATGCAAAGGAACCAAAACTTGCTTATGGCATGCTATTGTAGAAAAATAATCAGTCTTTTAGGAAGTAGTGTGAGGCAATGTTACTTTTTAAAAGCTTTTTTTTTTTTTTGAGAAAGAGACTTTTTATTAATTTATCCTTAAATCCACATCCAAATGTTGAATGTCCACAAGACGTTATCACATCTTTAAACAGTAATTGCCTCACCACCCCTCTCTCCTCATTCTTAAATGTAATAAGCGGGAAAAATACAGTACGTCATATCAGCAAATCTAAAGGCTCGTTCATGGCGGAAGACTTTTGTCAGGGTATCGGAGCAGAAAATTTTGCAACACTTGACAACATTCGGAATCGAGAATTCAACAGCGGTGAATTGTTCGATAAATGATGTACACAAAGTTCTTTTTATTCTCTATGTTGTCAATTAGCCAAAGCATTGTATGCCAGATGGTTAATGTAGCCGACGCACAAAAGCAAGTCTAAACACACACCTTACTTAAAACCGTTTGAATTGACTTGGTGTTCAGTAATCTGATCGTGGATGACTCACTTTTCTTAGGAACAATGGACAGCGTGACAGTAGCAGCCATCTTGATGCTGATCATCAAATAGTTTTGTTGGTGTGCTGTAACATACCTACAAATCTGCCTGACCTTTGTTTGCATCGAATGATGATGCACAGCTTGATTTGTTTCACCATAAATAGTTATTTAGCCAAGAATCTGATCTTCAGTGCAAAAAAAACTAATGGTTTTGAAAAGGGAAAGCTTGTGTAAATTTCATTTCATTTTTTTTTTTAAATGGGCCCTTTAGTATGCTGATGTAGCAGTACCTCTAATGATCCTCTAATGGTTTTGTATCATCTAATGATCTTGTGTGATTCTGCTACCTTCCAATGTTTCTTACTTCTCAATGTTTTTACAAGATTGTATTTCTCCCCACCTCAGTTTATCTCAACCCTTCCTCCCCCCAACCTTCCTCACTTTCGAAATATCATCTTTTCTTCGTTTTTTTCCCACCGTCATTAACACGACGTTTCGCCTCTTCCTGACGCTTTTGCTCCATCACTGCTCTTTGAGTGCTCATCAGTATGCGGTAGTCAGTTACTTGCAGTGTTGTTGCATAACTGACTTTGTGTTTAAGAGCACTGTTTAACTTAGCAGTCGTGTTACTGCAGACTTCACACACATCCACTTGTGCAAGAACAGAACAGGTTTGATGCCTCTGAATGGTGTTATGACCTGTAAAAAAAAAAAAAAAAAAAAAAAAAAACGGGCTTGTGAAGTGACTACATTTTATTTGAATCCTTTTGAGCAGGGGAAGAGTGGTTAAAATCTTTTAGTATAAACACTCCATCGCTGATTTTTCCTCCGATGTGAAAGGGGTGACGTTAAAAATAGCTGGTCATCAGAAAGAATGTAATCTGTTTTGTTTATCTTTTTGCTCTTACCAGCTCTATCCTGTCTGTAGCGTGTGTTGTTTATTTAAGCGTGATGACTAAAACTACGAGCTAGAGAGAGAAGAACGGTACACAAAGCTTTCATTTGGAGTTTTCTTACTCAAACCGTTCACAAGGCGCCACTCGGCTTTACCAAACGAAGTGCCAGCTTAATGCGTTTACACGGTTTCTCTTTTATTCTCTCTTGCTCATTGTTTGGCTGTATCACCATGGCGACACTGCTGCTGTATCCCAAAGCTCTGGTTTTCCTCACCGGAAAAATCCCAGGGCCAATTTGGCTATTAGCCAGAGTACTCTTCTTGTTTTTAGTTACTTGTAGTTAGTACTGACCCCAACATGACCCCTGTAGAAGTAGCCTGAAATTTTGTATTCCCAGGATAGTTTTTTTTATATTTTTATTTATTTATTTATTTTTTGCACTGCAGTGTTATTATGCGCCACCTGCTGGGTGAAATGATTGTATGTATTTCTGTTTTCTAGATGTTCATTGTTGACCAGGTGCAGGGAGACAGTTGCTCTCTAAAAGAGTTTACAGTGACTGGCTCCACATACGCTCCTGAAGGACAAGTGTGAGTTTATTCAGTACAACCAAACAGTTATTTTTCTGCAACAAGTAGAGTTTTTGTCATTTTTAACCATTTCTTGTTATCTGCTCAGATTCCATGATGGGAAACCAGTGAAATGCTCGAAGTATGATGGCCTGGTCGAAATGGCTACAATCTGTGCCCTGTGCAACGACTCCTCTCTAGACTATAACGAGGTCTGTTCTTCCGTACCCCCATACTCGTTAGTTGACCAGTGTAGCTTGTCTCTTGCTTCTGTTCTCACAAGTGTCCTGTTTGTGGTTTTGTTTTCCCCAGGCCAAAGGAGTATATGAGAAGGTTGGAGAGGCGACAGAAACCGCCCTCACATGCCTGGTGGAAAAGATGAATGTGTTTGATAATGATCTTACTGCCCTTCCAAAGATAGAACGGGCCAACGCATGCAACTCTGTAAACATTTTTGTACACTTCGTGTGTGTGTGTGTGTGTGTGTGTGTGTGTGTGTGTGCGCGCTAAGGATGTCGAGTTTTATAGTCAGCTAATTATAAATTTCTTCTTCTTTGGCTCAGGTTATTAAGCAGCTAATGAAGAAAGAATTTACACTGGAGTTCTCGCGCGACAGGAAGTCCATGTCTGTGTACTGCACCCCCAACAAGGCCCGCTCCGCCCTCGGCAAGATGTTTGTCAAGGTAATCACGGAGAAGAACAGTCATGTTTACTTTTTCAAATAGGGAGGCTTGACTAGAATTCCTTATTACTTTCTGATTCAGGGACGAACAATAATTTGTTCTGTAAGAAAATTTGAATAAATGAACGGTGCGCAGTGTGAACATTAGTCTGGAAGATTTTTTTTCATGTTCTAAAAATATATCTTGGCTTTAATAACATAATCATTTGTACACAAGCCATTACTTTTTGTGCATGAAGCCTCTGGTGCTAATTAGTTTGTGCCATGTGCTGTCTATCCACCCACACATACCCCACTTTCTTTATTATAACATGCATCTCAGAACTGTATCCCTGTTGCCTCCCAGTCGTTTGCTTGACCTCTATTTCTGTCTGTTTTAAATTAATAAAGATGCCCAGTGGGGTGCTGCTGGGGATTTTTTTTTCTTTTTTCATGGTTCTCTGTAATCAGTGCAGCAGCAGGTTGAACTAATTTCTTATGACCGCTAGCTAAATCTTTTTTTTTTTTTTTTTTTTTGCAGATAATGCTGTTGGATTAATCAGAAATATTCTAAAAGCTCTTTTATATTACTAATTAGTCTGTGAACAAAATATATTTAATATTCTGCCATTAATATGAGAACTATTTCTGTGAATTGAAGCCACAAAGAATAAAACCCTTCCTTAAGAGTCTTAGAACTTGGAGTAATAAGAGCTAGTCTTACCCTGAACTTATCAGAATGTTTTTAATTAGAACATGTGGATCTTGGAGGAAAGCTTTTAGATTTTGTGTACATCAATGTTATTCAATAAATTATTTTGTTTGTGTTTGGGAAGGGTGCGCCAGAGGGAGTGATCGACAGGTGCACACACATCCGTGTGGGCGGTAATAAAGTCCCCTTGACGCCAGGCATCAAGGAAAAGATTCTGTCTGTGATCCGTGAGTACGGGACAGGGCGGGATACGCTGCGTTGCCTGGCCCTGGCGACACGGGACAATCCGATCAGCAAAGAAGAACTTCGGCTGGAGGATTCTTCTTGCTTTGTTGAATATGAGGTCAGAGATTTATCCTTATCCTTAACTTCCCATCTAAAATTACAGCTTTTTGGGTTTTAAAAACTACTGCCATAATTTATAATTTTTTTGGAATTTTAAATAACAGTTTACTCATGAATTTTGTGATGCAAATGATCTTGGGTCTCTGATGTGGGATTTTTCACATTTGTACCACTAGGAGGCACCCGTTAGCCATATACAGTGCTCCATATTTTACCCCATCTTTAATCTGTGATGATTGGTTACTATGGATAATAATCATGTTTTTTGTATTAAATTAGGTATAGGCCTATTTAAATCAGATGTATTTGGAGCGCCGATTCATGCTCTAATGTTTTTCACTGTGACCTTGTAAAGTTATTTTACACCAGTAGCAAAAACTTGTGCTTGTCACCACAACTATGAAAAAGTAGTACAGGGAATAGAAGCAAAAAAGTTGGTTATTTAAACCTCTAATGTACGGTTTAAGGAATCCTATATTTAAGGAATCCTATATTCCTATATTTAAATCCTAATAATTAATTCCCTGTTAAAATCTTTTAAAACATTCTCAAATGTGTAGAGCTGACTGTGACTTTCATTGACATTTAGTGTTTCCTTTGCAGACTGATTTGACGTTTGTGGGTTGTGTGGGCATGCTGGACCCTCCCAGGGCTGAAGTGGCCGCCTCCATCAAACTGTGCCGCCTGGCAGGCATCCATGTTATCATGATCACCGGTGATAACAAGGGCACGGCCGTGGCTATCTGCAGGCGCATCGGTATCTTCAAAGAGAACGATGATGTTTCACGTATGGCCTTCACAGGCCGCGAGTTTGACGACCTGTCACCTTCGGCTCAACGTGAAGCCGTGCTCACTGCCCGCTGCTTTGCCCGTGTTGAACCTTCACATAAATCCAAGATTGTGGAGTACCTCCAGTCCTATGATGAGATTACGGCCATGGTAACGTGTCCTATTTTAATTATACATTTGATGTCACGGATTACCTTCTGCAGTACGCACCAGTTTTATAATCATGCCGCATCTCTACTCTAGACTGGTGATGGTGTAAATGATGCTCCTGCACTGAAGAAGGCAGAGATAGGCATTGCAATGGGCTCCGGAACGGCTGTGGCGAAGACGGCCTCAGAGATGGTGCTGGCTGATGATAACTTTTCTACCATCGTAGCAGCTGTGGAAGAGGGGCGAGCGATCTACAACAACATGAAGCAGTTCATACGTTACCTCATTTCCTCTAATGTCGGAGAGGTGGTCTGGTAAGAACTGATTTCTGTTTGGTGTCCCTGACCTTCAAGGAACTGTCGTCCTATAGAACTGTGACTGTAACATCTTTTTGTGCGACTGTTGCAGCATTTTCCTGACTGCGGCTTTGGGATTCCCTGAGGCTCTTATCCCAGTGCAGTTGCTGTGGGTTAACCTGGTTACAGACGGTCTTCCTGCTACAGCCCTTGGCTTCAACCCTCCAGATTTGGACATCATGAGCAAACCCCCCCGTAATGCTAAGGAACCCCTCATCTCTGGCTGGCTCTTCTTCCGATACCTGGCTATTGGCTGTAAGTGCGTTTGAGATGTAACGATGTTTAATAAAGAAGGGATTGTACACGTCTTTGGTCATAGCTCTTTTTTTTTCCAGTTTATAAGGCATGTTTTGTGTTTTTGAATTTGTTGTGAAGTAATATAGTCTGTCAATATGATACAATTAGGATAATACAACAATTATACCACAGTGCTGCTGATTTGATTTATTATTATTTTTTAAATTACATTTATTATATGATTTATCTCTTTAAATTTTGCTTTGTAGGCTATGTCGGTGCCGCCACTGTTGGAGCTGCTGCTTGGTGGTTTATTGCTGCTGAAGATGGACCAAGAGTCAACTTCTATCAGCTGGTTAGTGATTAAAATTTTATATACACAGTGGTTTTAGAAAACATATTAAAATAACTATTTTTTTGTAATTAACATGTGAAGATCTTTTTTTTCCCCTAGCTTATACTGGCAAATTGGGTTTTACAATCATATATTTTTCTTTAAATCCTGCAGAGTCACTTCCTCCAGTGTGGACCAGAGAACCCAGAGTTTGAGGGCATTAATTGCGAGGTGTTCGAGTCGCCTTACCCAATGACAATGGCCCTGTCTGTGTTGGTCACAATTGAGATGTGCAATGCCCTCAACAGGTCAGTACAAGTACTTTAGTTGTCCACAGAACCTAAGTTGTTTCAGGCCTGAATCATGATAAGGGGTTCTCATTGGTAATTTTTTTTTGTTTTACAGTGTATCAGAGAACCAGTCGCTGTTGCGCATGCCCCCATGGGAGAACGTATGGCTGCTTGGAGCTATCTGTCTCTCCATGTCTCTCCACTTCCTCATCCTTTATGTGGAGCCTCTGCCGGTATGAGACCAGAGATATAGTACAACTGGTTTTTTTTTTTTTTTTTTT